>JAGDQP010024731.1:0-27619 GCA_022664845.1 Lepisma saccharinum
TTTTTTTTTTTTTTTTAACTTTCACCGACTAGTAAATTCTGCTGTTGTTTTGAAAGATAACGACAGTGGAAAACATTGAAATACCAAGGCTGTGAGTTACGATAGAGCCTCGTTTGTGTTGCATATTGTTATGTGTAGTTAAGAGAAGCAACATGTGAAATAATGCAGAATTGAGGAGGGGGATCAAAGCGGTATAAGAACGTATTAGGTGCTAATTACCTTTGTGTGATCACGCACAGAAACGCACATTCACATAACGATCCTTTTCTTTTTCACATTTCATGCCGGAAACTACAAACACGACACACACAAAAAACCGCGTTTGTTTTTGATTTACAGGAAATTACGGACGTCAGGGGTAAGTAAAACATCGGCCGGTTTGTGCTTCGTTACGTGCTATATAACAAGTCGTGGGAACTTACTCCATTATTTCCATATTATTATTGACCAACTGGGTACCAGCATCACCGGACACGAACAGAGAATTGGTTAATTAAAATATATATACATATCCGGTCTTCTCATAACGTGATGGTTTAGAGGTACATCAAGTATTTTCACACCGAAAAGTTTGAATAAATAAAAATTAAAGAAAGGAAAAAAAAAAAAACATTTTGACTCGTTGCACAACTTTCTGTTTTAAAGATGGGCAAAACAAGATAAATCTGTCATCTGTGTGTGATCGAAATGGCGATTTTGATACAACAAAAAGAGCAATTAACTGGGCGACTTTAGTGAAAGTGTAGATTAAATCTATTATGTTCCTTTTTTTCGTTATTCCAATCAGTTTAATATTTCTGTAGGTTACAACTTGCAGTACTTTAAGTAAGGTATTTTAGGAAGACGGAGTAATATAAAAGTTTTGCTACTTCTCACAAAGACTGCTGGAAACACCTGGGATTGGGAATGACTCATTTTCCATACCTGTAGCTGCAAAATATACTTAAATACCAAAAACTGTATATAATATTACAGGGCTCACGTGATCCGTAGACTCAAAGAACCCATGGTTTATTCCTTATCTATTAAACTAGTTTTTTTTATGGCGTTGAAGGTACTTCAAATGTTAGTTTCATTGCTTCGGATGCATATAATGTAGAATACATATTTTAAAACTAGGGGAGATGTGAGTCAAAAGACAATGTAAACGGTAGTAGGTATCTCCTTCGATTTGATTCTTACTCCCAGCGTAGAGTGTATCATAACCTATCACTGAAAATTGAAATACCGAATCTGAAAAATCACATTCGTTTCACAAGCTTTGGTTGAGGCGTTAATTTTCTTGATAATGTAGAAAGCTAACAAAAATGAAAAGAACCTGCCGCTTTCAGCCACCAGATTCTAACCGCGAGGAAAAATCTAGATCACTGAATCCAAATCTGAACTCAGTCTCCATTTTATCTGTTTTGGTTGAGCCGCTAGCCTGACTTACAGGCGGATGAATGAAATTCAATTACAAGAGGACCAAGAAGAAAACCTGGGCAGACTAAAATCTAACACATGCCATATACACTGTATACTTCGTTAATGCTTCAAATACTTCTTAATTTCTTCTCACTTACTAATTCATATTAGGGATGTTCCAAATGTCGAGATATCGAATCGATATTCAAAAGTATCGAATGTTCAATATACCAACTTGTTGACATTTCGATATTCTGCTATTTCGGTTGGGTATTTTGGTTTCTTGCGATTTTAATATTTCTGTATTTCGATATTTTAAAAGATTCTGTTCAGTGATTTACTGCTGCGTACTTCGACATTTTCAGTTCGATGTTTATATATTTTTTGCTCAATATTTTAGATACATTGTTTCGGTTTGATACTTCAATATTTCATTACAACATTTTGTTTTGATTCTACGAGGGTAAGTCAATAAGTATATGCACTTTTGTTCTAATCGTCGCGCGCTAGGTTTTCTATACGGCTTTCTGCGCTCGCATCGCAAGTCGATAGATGGCACCATTGTCTTCGCTTGTGGTAGGTTTCAGCGTTACCCGTTCAGTTCCCCTAGCCCTGTCGCGAAGTAAACATGGCTCGTGTATTCAGTTGTTGATATGGAACTCAGAATCTTTCGAATTGGAAGCAAACGCTTTACCAAATAAGCTAGGCCGTTCGGTAATTAGGATAATACGGTGTAACAAAATAAATATATAACAGTTGTCTACAACTAATCTGTTAGAAATAATACACTAATATTACAGCACATGTTTTTATTGGCTGTCAGGACAACTACATAATTAAATTTAAAAAACTCTATTCCGAATTTAAAATCAAAACAGTAAAATGTCTAAATTTACTTCGAAAATTCAAGTATGATTGATGTATACGCTAAGATTTCCTTACAGAGCTTATCAATTCTTAGTCTCAATTTTGAGCTCGCAACGTGTATCTCTTTGTCATTGTTAAGTTAAATTTTGCTCTATACTTCCATTTTATCACTCAAACGACTCAGAAACCAGCTTCACAAAAGAACTAGCAAGTAGGTTCAAAACAACCAGTGCTTTCTTGCTTGCCACTGGGTAACAGTGATTCCGTCAGATCCTGTGGGGGTGTCACCCCCACCCTACCCAACTTTTTTTTAGTGAATCCGATAGAAACCGTGCAAAACTTCACATACCCTGCCAATTTTGACTTTACACCCCCACCAAACTGAAAATCCTGGCGGAAACCCTGCTGGGTATTTATTTTCACCTTGCCACCAAAACTTTAGCAGAGGCTGCGGCTGGAACCTAACTTTCAATGAAATGCCAATGACTTGGATGTTGAAATGCATTCACTCTCATTTTAATGGCTTCACTTCATCTTCAAAGAATTAATTTTTAAAAGTAAAATCGTAGTTGTCACGAAAACAGAACAAAAGACTGTCCTCAGTTATATTTCTGACGTAATCCCAATTTCTTGCAGGACCTGATCCAATGAAAGAAAAATATTTTGAACCACCTTTCCCTACACTACATTTCCAAGGGACTACTTTTGTATTAAAGTTGAAACTTTGTCCGAGATTTTGATCCCTGGGTTTCATTAATCTACCATAGTCAATCCTCTTGTGCATATACCACCCACATGACAATTAAGTTGTTACGGTGGTATATAGTAAAGGATACAACGTATTCGTTTACTACCACCCAACGCAAGGGCAGTCTAGTACTGTATATACACAAAAAATTGGGCAATGCACCTCCCAGTTCCCGTGTGTCAGTGATTAGCGTCGCGGACTTACTGGAGAACAATGTATGTTCAAGCCCCATTGTCGGTCATTTTCATTAAGATTTTAATGAGTTTTCCTCAGTTTAACCAGGCGAATGGAACGATGCTATCTCAAATCTTCCCAATCCGTTCCAAAAGTGATCGCCGAGGAACGTCATCCCTCAAACACGTAACGAGCTTAAGCTATAGCTCCTACCTCATCCCCATACGCAGATACATAAAAAAGGGCCATGCTATGGGCTGGCATGCGCTCTCACTTGGGTTCAATCTTCAATTAATCGAACAACTAGCTCTTCCCGTGCGTTGTTTTTAAATATTACCACACAGTATCGATCCACTATAAAGAAATTAACATTTTGGCGCCAAATAAACTAAAACTTACACTAAAACAGCAAAAGAAAAAAAAATCGTGTTGTGAGGAAAATAGGTGAAAACTCTCTTTAAAAACATACCAACAATTATTCCACTCTGCACCAGTTTTCCCCCACGCCTCGTAAAATAAAAATTTAAAAAAGATCTCTTGAGTGTATAGCAGACCAAACACTTAAATCAGTTCCCTTCCCTTAACTTTCTACCTGCAAGCAAAAAGCCTTCGAGGTATATGAGCACAGTTTCTGAGTTTTTAGTGTTCCGTATTTCAAAGCATCGCGAACAAACTTAATTTTATTCTTTTCTTTTTTCCATCTTTTCAAGGCAAAACCGGAGTGTTTTGATTTTTTTTTTACGTTCAGTTCATTTTTTTCCCTGCAGGTCAAATGTAAACTATGACTCATTCAGGTAAAGCGGCCACCATTGTTGATTTAGACCAGGACCTTCTAATTAATAAAGGGTTCGTAGAAGCTACGGTTCTTCTAGAAAATTAATTCAGTCGAGTGCCTTCACTTCTCACCTTTTCGGCCTTAAAAAAACTATTATTACAAACATAATTGTGAATGTAAACGAATGATCTTTTATAGCCTGCATTTTTCGTTTTGACCGATACGCCGGTGTGGATGTAAGTAAAAACAAAGACACCTCATGTAGGCCAGACAATTATCGTAAAGAGTAAGGGTGGGCGGAACAGGATTGTAAAGGAAACGGTTCTGAATGAACCGGATATGAGGTACGGATCTCCGGTTCCAAGACCTGGAACCTGATCCTCGTTTCACGATCCGGATCCGGGTATCCCGTTCTATGATACGGATCCTTGATTCTGGGATCCAGATCCGTGTACCCAGTTCCAATATACGGCTCCGGATCTTCGGTTCGAAGATCTGAATCCGGATAATCTTCGGTTTCAAAAACCGGATCCAGATCCATGTGCTCATTTCTAGTTCAGAAGGTTTCACTTGGTTAGAGCAATGACACAACAGTTTTTATCTAGCTTCTAAGACCGAAGTCCGCTACTTGAATCCATTTTAAAAGTGTAGGTTTCTTCCTTACGTCGTCATCTCCATCCGATGAAAGGGGTTGGTAAACCACCACTGGTTCGTCTTACGAAGAAACCTTATGGTCATAAAGCTATTTCTTGGTAAAACATCAATCATCATCGTCTTCATCTGTCCCCTTAATGATGCTCCCAAAATTTGAACCTGTTTTGAAAAATCAGCGTCCTATACTGGAATCAGCAATTGTTATGTAATGCGTGAAAATGTGTTTTTCTTAAAATATAATTACCATGGAAACCATATAACTTTCAACCAATACCCAAACATAAACCTCCTCTTACCAAGCGGCCATAGCTCTTTTGGTACGAAAATCTATGGAAGAAAGTCAGTGAGGATGAAGAACCGTTGGATTCGAACCAAGGACATTCCTAATGCGAAGCTACCGAGAGACCAACTACTCTAAGATAATAGATAATATACTTCAGAAAGCTTAGAAGCAGCATTTCCTTTTAAAATGCTTTGAAATTCATCGTAGAAAATGTCTCAATAATAATTAAAAAAAAAAAAATGAATTTGATGAATCAGCACAGAACGCTCTCTTGTTGATTTTTATATATTTTTCTCCGTATTTCCTTTAAATATTGTATTGCAAGATATTTAATTACACAGCCTATACAATACACAAGCTCTCTCTGACACAATCACGGAAAACGACTCTTTTTTTTTCTTTTTTAGTTCGTTCTGTACTGTTTTTCATGTCCTTGTATTGTAGAGGCCGTGGTGTCTGAACTCAACACGCAATGTAACATAAGCTTTGAGGATTTCGAAAAGGTTACATCCGCTAGAAATCGTGGCAAGAGAACAATGGAAGCGTTTATTTGTCACATATACACACACACGCACACACACATACATTGATGTCAATGATATGGATAGTAGTACCACAGTATCAGCACACACTGATATCAGTTACAATAGAGCAGCCAAAATACTATTTACTAAAACATATTCACGAATTTTGTAAAATTAGAATAGCCTATCGTTGTAGTCGCAAATTTCCCTCACCAAAGGTTATTTTGCCGTCGAAAAACTACAATAATTAGTCATAGTTCACGATTTAACGTTGCCGTTTATTAGCTAGAATGTTTAGCTGTAGTCAATAGAAATACGGATATTTGTGATGTTCTAACGATCTCAGTTTGCAACACTGAATCACAAATGTGGTCTCGTAGGTTTATACACGCAGGCATGTTCACCGGGACGAAATGGGAGCAAGTGCCCCTTAATACCATGAATTGTTAGTATACATCATCAAGAAAATGTTAACTATTATACCACTCGTTAGTAAGGATGGCATCAACCTGTATTTTTCTTACATCTTACAGAAGGGGAGAGGATGTTCGAAGGTAGTCGGTGAGGGACTGGTTTGTAGGTACCATTCCGGCTTTTACCTGGTGTGACAGGAAAAAAACAATCAGGAATGGCAGCCACTGGGGTCGTTACCTTCCGATTGTTAAGCCAACAATATAGTAACTGAACAACCACAACAATATAGTAACTGTTGGTATGCTATGACAAGAATGACCTGTCGAGTTCGACAACAACGTTCTGTGACCAGCTGTTCCGGTAATCTATTTCAATTGGTTAAGAATTGGCCACAGTACGCCATAGGATCCAATCAAACTGCCATCTTCAGGTTCTTGGTTATGCGTCCAATCTAAACTGGGAAAATGGGCACAGCATTAGATCAAACACAAACGTCAGTGAATGCCTAAAGTGATTTGTGTTTAGGGAAATGTGCGCGGTATCATCCATTTTGAATTGATGCTACCGAACCAATCACGGCGGAGGTCCACTGTCAACCGTTAGAACAGATCCATTGGTGGACAAACTCCCTGCACTGGTCAATCATAAAGGTATGGTGAATCATGTCTGTCCACACACGGCAAGGATAATTTGTGGGAAATTAACAGGAATTTGGATAGGAGGAAAGTTCCCAATCATCGTACACACCGGACCTTGCGCCTACAGGTTTCAGTCTCCAAAATCACCCTGGAGGGAAATTACTGTGACACTTGGAAGGACGTGCGGTGAACAGCGGCCAAGTGCTTTTCACTCAATCAACGCTTTCTTCAACTGCGTTATTTTAAAAAAAAAAGTTGTTTGGTGCAAAAGTGGAAAACGACTCGATTCGAAATCAGGAGGCGATTATGAATTCTAATTTTAATTTGTAAGTTCTTTAGGCAACTTTAGCTCAGGCCGAATGGATGATGATGGAATGAAGAAAGTGCCGTGAAAACCCACGCACACGGAGTTTGTCCAACACAAAGCCTACATGGCATGAGCAGGGATCGAACTGACAACCTCAAGTGCCAGAGGTGAGCGCTCTACCATTGAGCCATCGCGAGAGGCGATTATGATGATGACTAAAGATTAAGTTCCAGGTATGTTTTCGTTCTTTTCCTTCTGTGCCATAAAATATCTTATGGAATAACCCAATATGTTAGACCAATAACACTTCATTCGGTGTTGTTGAACAATATGTAACATTTACCCCCACTTGTAACTACTCCTCCTGTACTTTTTCCACTGTTATCAATGATGAACAAGAAAAATGGGTCACCCTATATATATTTAATTTGATTTCAAAATAAATATATACAGAAAGATACAGCTTTATGAGATATACTCAAGTATTTTCACGTGTGCACGCATGAAAGAACTTCCCCTCGTATGGTGGAGAGTAATGAGACATTAATTAATACATTAAGTAAATATTCGTCTGATACAACCTGAGGTAGTCGTGAGATTCTAGCAACAATGGCTGATCTAAATCTTGAGTTGGTTAACTTAATGTTCGGTATCGTTTTAAAACTGATTTATTACCGGATCTCGAGCAGACCTATTTTTGGATTCAGTGTTGAATTAGACGTATTATTTATTACAGAAATTCTAAGAATGTCCATTTAGTGTTATTTACTGAGAAGTTACTGAAGGTACAAATCTTAAATTTAAGAAACACAGATAAGATGGCAATCTTCTGATGCTTTCATCCATTATTTTGTGATTTAACTACCTTTGAATAGTAATATAACTCAATCCAAGTTATAGTTGCACTAAGAATGCCCGTACTCAGCACTATATAGCTTTGTAATTACTTGTAATTTATTTGATTTACTGCAAACTATGAGTGTTGGTAAGTCCAAAGTCGCTTTAGGAATTCCGATTTTCCGAAATTTCAAAATTGTCGAATTCAAGAATGTCGGAATTCCATTATTTACTAATCGGACTTCTAAACTGCGAATGTTTGAATTAAAGTACAAAATTAAATTGAACTGAATGTATTTCTGGCCTATTTGGCTCAGATCGTCATGGGGCAACGTATCGGCCAGGGACTTACTTAGGGTATCATCACGGCATTTGCCTGATGAGACAGGAAAAGCTTGGAAAACCTCAGTAAGGATGGTCGGCCACGGAGTTCGAACCCGTGTATCTATCCATTATCTATCCGAAGTCCACAGCGTATTAAAGTTCACAAGAAAGGGAAGAATTTTCTTCTTAATTGCGTCCGGTGCATTATGTGGTTCAGTTCCGCGACCTGTAATCAGAAGGTACCAGGTTCGTTTCCCAGAAAAAAATAAAAAATTTCGTAATGTCAGAACTCCGAGATACAAAATGTTCAGAATTCAGTTCGGGCTTTCAAACACCCATAGTGCAAACTCATTCATTCTTTTAATGAGGTCTGGTATATCGGAAAGTCACTCTTTGCTTTCCGAAGAGACGGTCAGCACAGAAACAAGAGGATTTCCTATCCATGCCAAGCAGAAGACCACAATAATATTTCTCGACAATGAAATTAAGAGAGCAGAATTTCTTTAATTTAATGAAGATCTCTGTAGTCATTGCCTGCTTCCACGAAATGTCCCTAAAACGCTACGCTTTTAACATTGTTAGCCTTGGCTGTTGCAAAACGCACACTGTGTAAAATGCGCAACAGGTGTGTCGGAAGCGGATGCAGCGAGTGAATCGGTACAATGCTCAACGCCGGCCACAGGAAACAAGATAAACACTTGACCATCGGACCATGGACGTTCTTCTTTTTTTTTTCGTCAAGAAGGGTGAAGGGTACCCTTCTTGTACCCCCTACCTTCTAATGTTTTAAAAAACAAATTAGTAGGAATTTTCTAGCCCTATTTCAACATTTTCATCTTTGATCTATTTTGATGATCTTTGATCACCTAAACAAATATATTTTTGTTTTATTTGAAAATATTAAAACAGCAAATAGCATTATAGAACAAATAACGTTGTAGCTCGCACAATTCACATACGGTATCGTTTACAACTGAACTTATAAACTGTACATAAGCCACGCTTTTTATCATTTAAAAAAAAATACCCACTTGCACAGTACAGTCAACAGCAAAAATGTTGTACTCAGTCGCATTTTTTATTTCTCCATATAAATTTGGAATGCAGTAGACCAATCTGAGTACAGTAGTCTGCAAATTACAGAAAATCGCGTTTTCTGTACGTTATAGGAAACTATGCGCACATCTGTCTATCAATGTCAAAATATAGTAGTTCGGAGAAGAAATTTACGACTGGGTAACAACTTTTGGCTCTGATTGTACATATAATAACAACTTTAATATACTAAATCCTCCTGCCAAACATATAAGTGCATTTGCAATTTCGACGCTTGGGGATCAGTGGCGAATGCTGAGGACAGACAGGGCAGACAGTGTCTAACCAACCTCTTCTTACCTTCCTTCCTGAGTCGTGGATGGTTAGTGTCTTTTTTTTAGACGAAACATGGAGCCAAAGGATTACTGATTATGCAAACAAGTAGTGATTCACCTTCACCAATCAAACAAAATTTCAAACCGCGCATAATCCTGGTCAGTACTGTTCAGGTAACGGAATCCAGCTTTCGTTAAGCCAAGCTAAATAGTCTCTGGTTTCTGCTTTTGCTCGTCACAATTCATAACCTTCCCCCAAAGAACACTATAGCTTCAATTTCAAAAGAATTTTGCAGCCACGCCTACTAATAAGGAAGGGAGAACTGTTAACGTTTTAGTTACACTATTGCCAAATGTAATTTCTTTAGTTGCATACAACACACGTCATTCGTCAATAGGGTTACGCCACGCGAGATAAAGCAACTTCCTGTTCACTGCTATTAAGGGAAGGTGCTTGGGGAGGTAGCGGCACTCACTAACATATAGAAGGGAAAGAAAGGAAAATGGCAACACTGTAACTGCTCTCCCTGCCCTTCACCCTACCAACCCGAATACAAACTTTCGAAAATATAAGTATAGTAATATTGTTGCAATTAATTGGTGAAGTAACAAAGTTGTTATTGACCAAGCTAAAACGGAGTAATTTAAAATCCTGTTTGGATGCTGTTTATTTTTTGCACTTTAGATTTCTGACTTTTTTTTAAAAAAAAAATCAGGATGACTAGAATGAAAAATCAAGACACACGCTGATCCTTATGGCATCCATCCTCTCTCATTAGTCAACTTCAGTGGATGCATAAATATTGATCATCACTATTCCGCCCCCTTTTTCCAGGCAGAGAACAAGCTTTTTTTTTAATCGCCTCGGGTAAGATGTGGCTGTAATAACTTTTCGTGGTAGGCAAAGCGGACATGTTATAGGAGGCGGTCGGTTCCCCGCAATCACTAGTAGCAAACAAAGTTGCGGACCATACCTCAACAAGAAGCAAGTGATAGATAGATAGTCTTTTGTTTACGCGTTGTTTTAGTTTTTTGTTGTTGATTTTCATTATTGTTGTTTGGTACGCACTTTGGAAATGTGAGGTAAAAGGAAAACGCAGTTTCTTCTTAGAATTCTTAGCACACTGCTGAGTTCCATACATGTATTATTCGTTGTTGTAATTTTTTATGATCAATAAATTACATGACATGAATATTTTAATAAGTTCTCCAGCTCTTTCCATGTTCTGTAGTGGCCACTAAACGGAGTGGTTCGGAGCCCACTTTCACACTAAGTATTTAAGAAGTCCTTAGAAGCTCACCAACCTGTTAAGAGGACTCCTCGCACCAACATCTTTTATCATTTTTCAAAATATTTCAAAAACTAAGAGTAGTATCAAAAATATGTAAGTTCATAGCGCACTAGAACTTACAAATTACTATGAAATACATTGGACAGCGATCTCGAAATCTTGTCGATTGATGAGTGAATTTTTGGTAGCACTCTTAGTTTTTGAAATGTTTTGACAAATGTTAAAAATGCGGGTGTTGGAGCAAGGAGCCCTCTTAACGACGTTAATGACAAATTTTCTTGGTTCTAAACTGAAAAACATTCTATTTTTGATAGGATTAAAGTTGACATATTCAAGAGATCATTGGAATGTTTTTAAAACCAAAATGCAAGGTTCGGCAGCTCATATCAAAGGTGTTCATTTTCGTCAAACTTCACTCACCCTCACCTTCAAACACCTTCACCCTCACATCTTCACTCAACCTCACCCTGACACACTCTCACCGTCTCACGTCTTCGCTCAGCTCTCACCCTCACACACCGTCATCCTCACGTGCCCTCACCCTCACGTCTTTGTTCAGCCCTCACACACCATCACCCTCACATTTTCGCTCATCCCTCACCTTCAAACGTTCTCACCATTACTCTCACTCACCCTCACGTCTTCGATCAGCCCACACACCCTCATCCTCACGTTCAAACTTTCCCCCCATCCTCCAAGCGGTGAGGGTGAGGTCCGCATTCATGAGTGCCACCCTAGTGAAGTTGAACATCGTATTGCTAGACACCTTTCGCCCAAACCAAAGAGGATGCCATCCCAAGCTAACAACATGATGCCAAAATTGGGACTGGTGATCGAACTCAGGACCGCTTGCACAAAAACCGACTAGGCTAAGATGGCTGTCGTTATTGTTATCTGATATTTATCAACACTGAATGACAAACAATTCTCTCCATATCGGAGGCTGATAAAGCACCATTTTTCACTGTCTAGGAATTGACCAGACCGCTGACTGGGATTTTCATCAAACTTGGCAGACATATAGCTCAATATTAGAGATAGGGACCTGCAAAATTTGGGCCGAGGATGGTCACCCGGGGCAAAGATACTCCACTTTCAATTTTTCCATGCTTTTCTTTCACTCACAATATTTCAACTATGTCCTCAAATCTTGCAACCTTAATTTAACTCATTTCCTGACGCCATACAATGATGAAATTTTCCACAGCAACGTATGTCGGGTAACAATACAATATTCCATTGTTATTTTCATATATTTTTTATTAATTTATATATTTTAAAAGCATGTTTTCATTTTTTTAATAAGAACTTTTTTATTCTAAAATAAATACTGTCCTGCACCAACGTTGCGTTTGACTGGTTGCAGAACACTTTAGGATTAAGTGACAAAACATCAGCTTACAAAAAATAATAATAATACTTTTTAAAAACATGCTTTTCTTTAATAAAATAAAATAAATCGTACTAAAAGGTAAAACAAAATAAAGAAAATAACTTTAAAAAAAATATGCATGACTAAAAAGAAAAGCATGGGGCACGCTCTCATATACAAACATTATAGATTCTTCAATTGGCGCCTCCCATGTTCTCCAAGAAACACCCTGGCGAAGTTAGTTTTGGCATAACTCAATCCTGTACAGTAAAACAACGGATTCATCACACATTCTGCAGGTCAATTTAACGTGTCATTTTGTCTTGTAAAATTGAGTTATGCCAAAACTAACTTCGCCAGGGTGTTTCTTGGAACATTCCAGCACAGACTGATATATGTCACTTGACCCACTTACTATTTAAATTTTTTTAAGCAGAGTCAAGATGGTCGCTTTCAAGATGGCGGTCAATGTCGTTATGCTCTCCAGCATGTATCACCTGCTGTCCAGTATCAATTAATAGCCATTTGATTTTAATCCATTTAACAAGTTATAAAAGAAAAGGCGTTTTTTTTTCTTACTGTGTTATAGACTTACTTGCTCTTTACATTCCATTTTTCTCGGGTATTGCTGTGAAGGTTTAGCTAAGCACTGTACCTACACATGAATTTTCATCAAAATCGTTCTCTGTCGCTTGTTAGGTGTTCTTTGTAAAACACACTCCCATTGATTTGACACGTAAAAATCGAAAGTGACGTATCTTTGCCCGGGTGCCCATCCTCGGCCCAAATTTGGCAGATCTCTGAGATTGGGCTACATATCTGCTAAGTTTGGTCAAAGTCCCCGTCAGCGGTCTCGTCAGTGTGAGAAATGTACTGTTTTGAAAACGGAATTACGTATCATGTGATCTTGATTACATATTGTCTTTATTCCATTACGCATGCTATTCTCTCGTCTTGATATACAGTTCAAAATTTTCGCACTTCTCTACAACTGGATTCGAACCTAGAATCTTGTGATTTATAGTACGTTGTTTATCTACGGAGCCATCCGTTGAGAATAATTCGCCGTTTATCCACTTCATCAACCCAGACATAAAATGTAGGGACATAGACGGTATTTTCATAACAGAATGACATCAAGCAGGGAGCCTGTACAAGTTCTATACGTAGCACTTTTCTATTACGTAGACTTTCTCGAACACACACGATATCGATCAATATCAATCGATATCGTAAAATGACAACTTAAGGCAGAAATAATTCTTTTAACTTCATAATTTAATCTTTCAATTATTTGTTGGCCTACCATGACTGGTATCTGCATTATTGGCCCAGTATTGTGCTAGGAATATCCTTGTGTTACTAGGAATATTTTAGAATTCCATTCGCCTGGTATGACTGAGAAAAAAACAGCTAGCTGCTCATCTCGTTATTTCTAGTTTCTACCCAGGTTCTCCCGCTTACACGGTGAGTGCGCTTCTGCGTAACTATCAACATCGCTTAAGGCTTTTTGTATATTTTTTTTTAAGAATGGTGAAATTTAGTTTTATTTTTTTTTTCTAAAGAAAGGCAAATATACAAAATGTCTGCACATAGGCTTTGCTTTATTTGTCTTTGGTCATAAATTCATCCGCTATGATATATGGCTACTGTTGTATACTTCGAATAAGCACTGGGTATTTGGAACGGGTTCGATTCCCGCTTACACCAGGCATGCAGACTGAGTGTCTACACGATTTTCCTCATTCTCACCACAGAAAGATCTAGATGATACCTTCAATAGAGTCTATGACCGACCACTATCTTCTCCATTCCTTCTACCATGACTACAGCAAAATTTAAGGCTATCTTCTAGGTTACTTGAAAGTCCTATCTATCTCATGTTAAAAAAATTACTTCGTACATCACTCAGCTAGTTTTACACGTAGAGAGATGCGCTTGTTCCTGATCATAGAGAAACTATTTCTGCGTGCCATTTGCGTATTTGTGTTTTCTAAAAAAAAATAGCAATTTATGTTCTGTGATGTCCTGTAGCCTTAAGAGGCTTTAAATACAGAAACATCAAGTTGCAATAAAGCTTTCAGTTTCTTTGCCTTATAAGATGGATCTCGCGAGAGTATAATTTTTTTCTACGAGCAAGATTGATTGATATTGTGGGATAGGTTGTTCCCTAGGAATCAACTAGAATGAAATGGAGAGTCTTCGAACTAATGCTGTCAAATTTAATAGAATAATAAGACGAATAGTTTCTTTATCGGCACTTAATAAAATACTAAACAACTAATTCAACACACAAATGGATCCAGATAACTGAAGAAAGGAATACTTGGATACTTCAGCAAACGATAAACTTTGATAATCTTTTGTTTTTCATAACCAGTGTTAGTAACTAATGACTTCGGCCCGTCATACGACCTGCAAAGCCTTAAAATATGCCCCAGCCGGGACTCGAACCGAGAACCTGGTATGCGCTAATCGGGCGCCTCACCTAATACGATTAACGAAGCCTTTAAGACATTTAATATACGTTTTCAATTTGTACAGCAATGATACTAATGATGTTACTCCAACCACAAACAATATGAAACCTATAAGTGTTGATTTACCGTAAATTCTTTATTCCCTTATCTCTGGAATTTGGAGAAAGAAAGAAAAACGTCTACACAAAACTAATGTTTTGTTATCTACTCACCGAGGCTCAAAATCTATAGCAATCATGGTTCTAATCAACACTCACCTGAAAAAAAAAAGACAAACGTTAGCTTGTTCCCGATTTCCAGCATATTAAAAAGGGTTCTTATTTTGCTTTATCTACGATAATCAGTCAAGGAATAAACAAACAAAGAGAGATTAGTAACTGACAATAATTTAGATAATAGAATGGCGACTTACTACTACTACTAATAATAATAATTATAACTCGGAAAATGATGTTCGCGTTAACATTAATATTAGGTAATGATAATCTTAAGAGTCTTCAATTCATTCTAGGCCCATTTTTGCTGTTTTTCTCGGTTTTCTCAAAAACTAATCGCTTTATTAAATAAGTGAGATGTAAGAAAGAGTTCTACCACTACTTCTTATGTTTGGAATGAGGGAACAATTAATTATCACTATTTTGTGAAGAGTAATTAGCTTAAGAAAATAATAATTAATTGCAATTTTATTCAGCTAAGTGCTCTTCACAAAATAGTGGTAGCTAGGCCTAATTGTTATTTCCCTCGAAATACAAGAAGTAGTAATCCTTTCTTATTTTTCACTTTTTGGACAAAGCGATTAGTTTTTTTGAGAAATTCGATAAAACTGAAAATCAGGCCTCTAAATGGTATTGAAGGGTCTTTTAAAGTATTTGCTAAGAGCGCCTCACGCTTGTACTTTTAGTTCTGCAATTATTAAAATTTAGAAATAGCTTGAATCGAAGGTTTTTAGTGCACTTCTGGTCAAAGCATTCTTATTAAAAGATACTTTTTATGTCATACTTTATTTAACATTATCGTGTAGTCATACGACAGGATGCAGTGAAGCCTTTTGGGTGACGAACTTCTAGGAGTTTTGTGCAGAGAATATTTATTAAATAGGGTTGCGTCCATTTTAGATTTTAAAATTCAGAATTTTTAATAGTTATTGTCATGACTTATGAGCCACACACAAAAGTACGATGTTTCAAGTCGCATTTTGCACAGCCACGGTTCAATTATCACACACAATGCATGAATTCGTTCCGGAGTCATCTGTCGGCGAAAACGTTTAATTCGACAATTCTGTGGATGCATGCAAGAACCTGATGTGATAAGTAACATTTCTGTCGTATCGAAATAAGCAGGTTTAAAGATCGCAGAAAGCATTGTTCCTTATGGGAGACAGAACACAAATACCATGTTTTGGCCAACCAAATATTGTTTTCGGACAACCATTTTTTAGAGCACAGTTGGGCACTTGTAAAATATTTTGGGACAGTATTTTTTAATTTCACTTATCAGGTTTTTGCATTTCCATACACCTACACAATTCTTGGTCATATAGAGGCAATATATAATCCATTGTATCACGAAATTAGCAAATGTCACGAGATTACCCTACTGCATAACATTTATGAGCTCCAACTAAGCCGACTGGTTAATACTCGAAATTTCAGTGTAAGCGGTTCCGGGTTCGATCCTGAATGAGGGTCTCCAGAGTTTAACTCCATCTGGATCTGGAAACTACCTGAATCAAAAAGTAGTGTGATCCAATATCTGCAGCCAGCTAAAAGCAGACTCCTGAGTCTTTACACTGCCCATGCGACACCTTCTTTGAATGCCAACAACCTTACATGCCAAGATCCTATATGAACTATCACAGGTATCCCCGTGGTCTACTGGCCACGGTTGCTCTGCCTACGGAGAGTCACTGAGGGAACACAGATATCCCAGTTAATAAGAACCTGGAAGTGAGCGTTTTATTGGAAATTCGAAACAGACGATGCTTGTGCTCGTTGCGGGAATCTTCGACTATAAGTTCATCAACCAAACAACTTTGAATACAGCCCATAGCCGCGAAGAAGAACATCATTGGTGGATTTGATTGCGCATAGCGAATCAGTTACTTCCCACTTCCAGCAATGAAACTTTATGAAAACTTTCTGTCTCTGTTCGGGCGCCTTATACACGTATATCTATATATATATATATATATATCGGTGTTGACCCAGCATCGTGAGGACAATTGGGAAGCTGCTGTGAATAAAAGACAGTGGCGATCACAGTTGAGAGCTTTGGCTCTCCTCTCCCACAACGTCTGGTCAGCGTGGCGGCAGTAGACCACCTTCTCCCTCCGGGAGAGGCCTCATCCAGTAGTGGATTGAATATGGCTGTGAATTATATATATATATGGGCGCCATATATACTTGAGGTGAGGTTTCTGTATAGAGTGAGCAAGGAGGTGAAGAATGATGTCGCCATATGAATGGGCGTTCAGTTCTGTGGCAGAAGGAAGAGTCGCAAAGAAAAACGTAGAAAATCTCCAAAACTTTACAAGATCTCTTCTTTTCGTAAGTATTCAGTTCCTGTTGTTACTCTGCTATGGGTCGAATTTCATAATACAGTACATTTACTTATAAACAACATTCCAGATGTAGTTAGGAAGCAAATTTACACATATTTAACGGAACGTCAAAGATATCAGTAAGTAAAATTTAAAACATGTGGAGACAACATAGTCATAATAACAATAAAATCAAAACAGATCTGTTACGAATATTCTTCTATTCGCTCACCCAGAAAGCAAAGTAAGCTTAGCTAAAGCTTGACACTTGCAAGTGAATAAGCTTGGATTAAGCTTGCCATTGAATTAAGTTTATTTATGTTCTTGAGGCATCTCCGGTTCAGGCCGGGTTAAATAGAAGAAAGGATGTTAGAAGGAAGTCGACCACGACCTAGGTATTTGCCTGGTGAGACCAAGGAAAAACCCTGGGAAAACGTCAGTCAGGATGGGCAATCATTGAAATTAGAATTGTCATGTCCATGTATCAGCTTACAGCCTGTCTTTTTTTTTTAAAGCGACGAACAGTTTCCACTTGTTAAGCCTGCACTAAGTTCAGAAAAGCCGAAATTGAGACCGTATCAAGCTTGAAATAAGCTTGTAGGATGAAATCAATTTGGAAAGTGCAAATCAAGGAAATGTGAAGCTTGGAATAGGTACGTAGTACCAAGTTAATCTGAGGAATTAAAAATCCACATGGCTATATCAAACATGAAATAGACACGTACTATCAAGTCAAGTTAAGCAAGTCAAAATCAAGGCAATATCAAGCTTGAAATTGTTACGTAGTATCAAATCAATTTGAGCAAGTAAAAATCCCAAAGGCAATATCAAACTTGAAATCAAGTCGAGTAAGTCAAAATCAAGGCAATATCAAACTGAACTACGTAGCATCAAGTCAAAATCAATGGGATATCAAACTTGATGCTAACCTGTCGTTTATTTATCTACACCCTGTGTTTTGTAGATGTAGCTCAAATACATTAGAAATTGAGACAGTACGTCTTCGCCCATAAAGCATTATCCTCTATCTCTAATTCGCCTCTTAGCGACCATTCAATTGACCCAATTCAAGAATTTTCTGTGATATACGGAAAAAAAGTAATTTATCTAGCAAAATAAAACTTACTATCCTGCTTTCGTGGCTTTTTGTAGGGCGGAGGACAAGTACTGAGGTGAAAGTATTCAACTTGTCGCAAAAGTGAAATTTACCTTGAAGGAATTATTCCTTGTTGAAGGAATGTCCTATACATAAGCCTTTGGGGAGAAATTGTGGTATTTATTTTTAGGTTAAAAGCAGAAAAATGTATATTTATGCAAAAACATAAAGAATACTCTCAACTTTACGATGTACAATTGCTCCAATTAACGGACTGTGAAGAATTATGCTTCCTTTTCCCTTCTGAAAGCACAGAAATTAGAGATACAATTTAAGATTTACTCAAAGAAGGTAAAATACAAGCGAAGTACAGCAAGACAAGGAAATGTTTTGCAAACTGGGTGGTAATACACCTTCCTAGCCTGGTATAGTGGTCGAAAACAAAATTTTTATTTGTTAAGTTCGAACAATGTTGCCACTTTTATTGTTCGACCTCAAAGTTTTACTGGATTTTGCAATCTGAAACTTCGCCGCATGGTAGCAATAATTCTCACCGCAAATTCGGCAACATTCGCGAAAGCTGACACCCTTCCATACGCACTCCCGCAATTTGCCAAATGAATGCAATATCAGAGCGCGGCTACGAAGTTCCAGATGTCGGTTCACTCTCAATGGTGTTGCCAACCGTCCGGTAGTTTTACCGGACGGTTCGGTTTTTGACCTCCTTGTCCGGTGTCCGATAAGATCTCAAAACCGGACGTTAAATGCCCGGTAATTTTCCCTCTTACTAGTCCTATTCATATTATTTTTTAAATTCCGTGGAAAGTAGATTTAGTTGAATCTGGATTCTAAAATGAAGCGCATTTGACAACCGGCTGATCACGGTCCTAGCGCAATTCCATTCCTCAACGAATTTGTTGTTCCGTCGCAGTGATACCAATTTGGCTAAATCTAGCCTATTTGGAGAGGCATTTAGCCATACAAATATACGAAATGCTTATAGCCTTAAATATACCTTATTTTATGAAACTCTTGCCATTTTGGCCCTTTTTATTAGCCGTTAAGGATAATTTAAAGCAACGATCTCCAACAAAAGATGGCAGCACTATCCCCGTATATGTCTAATGTATTTTTATCGTTGCACGAAATTTTAACGCTGCTCCTACAACTTCAAGTCTAGAGAGTTCAAACTTTTAGGGAAGAGAGTTCATAACCGCTTCAAGATCATGATCGATGCCATTTTTTTATTTTTGTTTTCCTTCATTGTTGAAATCGCTTCATTATTGTAGTGAATATCGAAACCTATAACAATGAAGCTCTTGCAACAATGAACAAAAATAAAATTAAAAATCAGCATTGATCGTGCTCTTTAATTGGTTATGAACTTTCTTCCCTGAAAGTTTGAACCCTCTAGGCTTGAATTTGTAGGAGCAGCATTGAAATTTCGTGAAACTATAAAAATACATTTGATATATACGGAGATAGAGCTGCCATCTTTTGTTGGAGATCGTTGCTTTAAATTATCCTTAAAGTGTAAACTTGAAAAATAAGCCTATCTGTCATTATATACAATCGTACTAATTGATTTCTGAAGACAGATAATGTTTTATTACGGAACAAACCCTTCTTTTTTATTCCATTTCTCTCTCCGCACCCCACAGATTTAGAGCTACTCAACAATACTTGTCAACTCAGATAATAATTTTATTGTCGCTCCCGTAACTGCCCCATTTGCTACTTTTTAATAATTTTAATTTTGCATTTCATTGTAAGATTCATTGCAGCAAGAATGAGACTATATATCTTGGAGTTTTCTAATACAAATTTAATATTTTTTCAGTTCTTCAAGCCATGGAGAGAAGCTGGTAAAGCTTCTTATAATACTTTTTGATATAACATATTAAAAGCAATGTGTCTTTCAATTGCCAATTATATTTGCTTTTCTGTTTTAAAGTACGATGTATTATTGATGGTAGACTACAAAAATTCCATGTCCCGACTCAATCAAAACTGGAACAGGTAAGTTTAATAAATGCTTCAAAAGTAACTAAAGTTATTAAATTCGAACTCCGAATCGCTCAATTTTATGTGAAGTAATCACTTTTCCGCCAGCCCCCCCTGTGGGAGGGTTTACTCCCCAGTATCTACAACCCCCCCCCCACTAACTTTGACAGTTTTGCCGTAAAAATCGATAGAAACCATACAAAACTTCACTTACACCCTCCCAATTTTGACTTTACACCCCCCACCCCCCAAACTGAAAATCCTGCCGGAAACTCAGGTTGTTCACAATTTTGACGAGCGATGATGTCACAATCTTAAGAGTATACGTACTCCTGGAGGGTGTCCGGTATTTCCATTCTCAAAAGTTGGCAACCCTAACTCTCATCCTTATCCATTCGTGTGAGCTAAATTCACGGATTCCGCCAGTATTTTCTATTTGTGGGGGAGGAGGGTGTACAGTCAAAATTTGGAAGGGTATAAGTGGAGTTTTGCACAGTTTGTATCGATTTTTGACCATAACCGTTTTAAATTTTGGGGTACTCACTTCAGGGGTAACACCCTAAAGGGAAGGGGCTGGCGGAATCACTGGCTAAATTTGACCAAAGCCGTTAAATAAAATTCAAAATTCAAATGCGAGCTTCAGAGCTTCGTTACATTCTGCAAGGGAAACTGAAAAATAATTTCGAGAACTTTTATATATAAAACGTACAATATGAAGAAAAAATCTTATTTTGAACAGAGACACAGTGAACCTGAATACGGAATATGAATATTGTAAAGCAACCACTCCTAACGCTAGATGGCAGAATATGTTAACTATAATTATTTTTTTTCTTTGCACAAAATGTCAATACTGAACATGCTATTCAAACCTAGAGGTCTTATACTTTCACAGATCAAAGTTCTTATCCACTTAAAAAGTTTCTGTGTGTGACAGTTTATTATTGAAACAGCTGCATTGTTGTACGTTTGGATATTCACAACAACAATGAAGCGATTTCAACAATGAATGAAATTGGAAATCTAACATTTGCACGGATAAAAGTTTGAACTCTCTAGATTTGAAGCAGCACTGAAATTTCGTGCAAAGTTTACACTCTTAGATGACTGTAGATACCGTATGTCACCAGAAAAAATAACTTGTTTACTTTCTGTAAAATAAAGGAAAGAAAATACAAAATGAAGCCTGTTGCTCTTTGAGGGTCATCCATCCGCTCTGTGCGTTTGTTGCCTAAGCAACAAGCAAGACAGGCGAGCATGAATATTCAGAGTGTCTGAAAACCACCCATTGGCAATGGGCTCTAACAGACACGAAATTTCTCATTCGAGGTTGCCTCACCTCACGAGTTTTGGTTCATCTTCGAAAAACTCTTTGGGAGAACCGAAGTTATAGATAGGAGTCGGCGGAGAGAGAGAGAGAGAGAGAGAGAGAGAGAGAGAGAGACGGGGTGTTCAAGGAGGAGCTTTTTAACCAGCTACCGAACCGACCACCAGAAAACCTGTTTTGAAGAAGAACGATTATAAAGAGAACAGAACTGAAAGAGAGAAAAAAAGACACATGTCCTAAAGTCCAATAACAACAACAACAAGCAAACAAGAAAAACGATTTTGGCGTGAGGTGTTTTTTCAACGCCTGACGAAAATTTCTCGTGTTGCTTTCCAAAGTCACGGCATCGAATGGACAACTCACGAACACCATAGAGACACCCTTCAGAAAATTCACGTTTTCAATTCCTTGTTCTTTTCTTTCTTTTTTTCAATTCTTCTTCTTTTTCTTCTTTCGTCTCGAATCTTTTATTTTATTTCTTAAAAGTTTTTCTTTCGTTTCTTTCTTCAACTCTTTTAGTAAGCTTTTCCTCACCTCCACCCCGTTCGTTTATCATGCAACCGAACCTAAAAATTTACTTATGAAAAAAAATATTTTAGTGTTTGACGACCTAGTGTTGCCAACTACAACACATCCATTGAGTTGTCTGCAGGCAGAAAGGATGGCGCTAACCAAGTGCGATGGTAGGGCTGAACACGTGGAGAACACAAGCAAAACTAGAAAAAAAAAAGCTACAAGGACAAACACATATGAAGGAATAAGGACCGTGGAAACCAGCTAGTAAGGAATAAGAGAATCAGAAGCAAAAACGCGGGGAATAAGAGATACAAGACCATCTGAAACAAAACAAAAAATCAGAGTGTTGGCAACAAGCGCAATAGTGACGAGAACGAGCACGATAGTAGGTAGGAAAAATAGCGTGGTGTAACATAAGAAGAATAGGAGAATCAGAAACTAATCATCCAAATCCAAGTATAGCAGGAGAAACAAGGCAGAGATCACACTAAACGCAAGTAAAATTATTGGGAACAACCTCAACGAACGGGAATAAGGGCGGCTAGGAGAACCGTTATATAAGTTATTAGAAATAAGAGCGTGGCATGAGTAAGAGCGCGAAAAACAAACGTAATAGGAACAAGTACTATAAGGTACTAAAAGGTCGGATGGATGATGATGGGATGAATTGGGAGAATGAAGGAAACGGGAGAACCCCAAGAAAACCCAATCACATTGTGTTTGTCCACCGTGAAGCCCACATGGGATGAGCAGGGATCGAACAGATTTAGCCACCGAGGCCCATCAAGGTGATAGACGAAAACAGTCAAAGAAGAATCGGGAATAAGGGTAAGAGGAACAAAAACATGGGGAACTAATTAAAAAAAAGGAATTAACAGAATCCGTAAAAAAAATCGATGGCAATAGCAACAGGACCGGAAACAAGCATGACAAGAATAAGAGAAGCTGGAACATGTTAAAGAAAAATAACAGAATCGGGAACTAGGGTGAAATGAGCAAAAGCAGTTAAAGAGAAATAAGAGAATCGGGAACAAGTGTGACAGGACAAAAAAATGTGGGGGAAAGAGCTACTGGAACAAGCGCGATAGGAATTAGTACGCCAGGAATAAAAGGTACAGAAACAAACGCATGGAAATAACGTGCAATAAGAACAAGAGCTATAGGAATAAGTTTTGAAAGAAGCAAGAACATCGAGGATAAGTTTAATAAGAATAAGAGGATAGGAAACAAGCGCAAAGGAATAACATCACACAATAACACATATATAACAAGAAATAAAATGGCAAGAACAAGCAAATAAGGAGTAAGAATACGGGAAAAGAAAACGTAAACAGGAAATCAGCATCAGGAAGTAGCATAATAAGAATAGGAGCGTTAGAAACTAGCATAGATGGAACAAGAATGGCAAGAACAGCAACGCCATGAACAAAGACGACAGAAGCAAGAGGGTCGAGTAGTAGTGTAACAAAACTAAAGCGCCAGTAACTAATGTAATACGATTAAGAGCTACAGCAAAGAATATGACGGGAGCTAGAACGTCTGGAATAAGCATGTTGAAAACACGCGCAATAGTAAGAAGAAAAACTGGGCACAGTAACAGGAACAAGAACAAGCAAGCCAAGAACAAAAATGACAGGAGCAAAACGCTCAGGAACAAGCAATAGGAATAGGACGAAATGGAACAATCACCGGGAATAAGCAGAATAAGAGCGTATGGAACAAGCGCAACAGAATTAGTAGATAAAGGAGAGAGAATACGGATGGCAAAAGATTTCTCGTTAATGCCATAAAACAAGATGATTTGACCTGGATCTTTTCAGCAAGTTGGAAAGAATAAATAATACATTCACGATTCTACTCATTGTTTATTGATGTCAGTGCATTTCAAAATTGCGTTTTTGATTTATTTCAATTAATTAAAAATATAATACATAACATATCTCACAAAGGTGATGATCTATATGCATTTTTAAATATTTCAATAACTTTTGCTCATTGAAAACACTGAATACCAGTACTTGTATGGACTTAAGATAGGAGGTATTGAGCACAAATTGTATAACGAATCAGTTGTTTCCAGCTGTCCCATACATTAATTCTATTTCGATCAACCTTTTCGTACACACCACTACTACTACTATCACATATAGAAAGACAGAGCTAAAAAAAAACTATTAAAGACGTCAACAAAACCAGTTAGCAACGTCGTATAATTTCTAAAAGCACGTCTTTAAAGAAAAATTTCGCTGAATCATGTTATTTCGATAGAAAAAAAAAGTTAAAAAAAAAAAACGTTGGACTCCATTCTTAATCACCCTCGTTTTTCATTGCTTTCTTGTTCGCTCCTGATTCAATTTCTTTTTCTAGGCCACTTCCTCATTTCCTCCATTCAGCTGGAAACTAGTTATTGCATTTCCAATGCAATTGCAATTCTTTCTTCCTCCTTATTTCTTTTTGGATTTCTTCTTATTCTTTCCTGTAGTATCCAACAACTACAATCGATAAAGATGAAGAAATAAGGAAACAGAAATCATTTAAGAGTGAAAAGAAAGATCCTACCACTCACTTAATTGGTTGTCTGATTGCTTCCCTTTCGGGTTAATTCTCAGATCTGATTGAAGTTTTATATCTATGGCTTTAATAGAATCTTAAGCCAGGTTGTACACACTTTTACTATGTCTGTGAAAGAAGAAACGGGTAAAAAAAAAACTGCTCTGGCTTTCTTTCAACGTCGTGGTTCGGTTGATTAACGAGGCTTGAGCCAAATATGCGAAAAGACCATCAATAAACTGAATTCTCGCTTATCGATCATAATCCTCCCACTGCTATGTGAAGATCTTCCTTAAATTTGTCCCCTCTGTTTCAGTTCTTCTTGTCATATTGTTCCAGCACATCTTATTTAGTCTCTCCACCTACGAAATCGAAATATCGATGTATCGAATATCTACAAGTTGGAATATTGATTCCATGTATCTAAATTTGGAACACCCGCTACTACTATCTATGCATTGACTCCATTCTGTGGCAAATATTACCCATCTTTCGTCATTTTGCCTTGCTATGTGTCCAGCCATTCATTCTCCTCTTTAAAACTTTAGTGTGCAGACTCTTCTATAGAATACTATAGTTTCATAGTTCATCCAATGTTTTATTCTTCTATATCTCAGTGTATTGTACGTAGCATATTTCTCTTCTCTACGTTACTTTTCATTTTTTGTGATGTATTAGCTTCACGGTTCCACAGCCATGGTTAAGGTCTGATAGCACACACTTAACGAATACCTTTCTTTTCAAGGATAGTGAAATATTACTCTTGAAAATATTGCTCATCTTTCTGAATACCATTCATCCCAAATGATTTTTTTTTTTCACTTTTCTCATCTATTTCAAGGTACCATGGTGGTATTCAAGCTGGTATCGGTTCTGGACACGTACTAATAAATATGGCGTACCTAGGTTTTGAAATTGGTTCCTACTACTCAACGCTTTTCACAACACTGGTGACTCCATCGAATAGCTTCTGTTTGAAACACTCTTTTGATACATCTTCTACACATACAACTACCGCCATCTGTCGGATTTAACACGTATTATAACGAATACAGCGAATTTAATTGGGTCCCTGTACTCAGCATCTTCAGATACATGAATGAAGTAAAATAATAGTCCAGAAAAGTGAAATCAGTCAAGGAAGTTGAGAGCAGTTCGGTTGACAACGCAACACCCAACTGGAAACGAAAATGTCATAGTAGGTGTTGGTCCTCTATGCGCTGTAGAACAAGAATGATTTTGTTTTTAGAAAAATCAAATACGCAACCAAATTAAGGAAGTGAACTTCCGTTATGAGCTGATAATCGCTTTTCTCAAGAGTAGGAACCGAGCGGTCGTGGCTTAGTGGTAGAGCTTAGTATTCGGGAGGTCGTAGGTTCAAAGCCAGCAGTGGACTATCCTGAAAGAGCTTTTTCCAGTTTTATCTTGTTACGCCAAGCAAATGCCGAGATAATATCCTCAACTTAGGCCCTGACACATCCTTTCGCCTCCCTTACTCGGCCGGAGCCTTAGATGCCTAAAGGTCATAAATATCAAATTCAATCAAGAAAAGGAATTTATTTTCTCTGAAAAATCATTATTAAAGAAATTAATAAATTCACTCGAAGTATCTGCTTTACGAGTCTAAAATTTATCTTTTTAACGTATACGTATGGTAGCTACGAGTAAAGCCCATCACGTATTTGAGGGCAAGCACATTTTTGCGGGCAGGAAAACCGACAAAAGCAATTGTCTAGGTACCATAACGACATTCGCATAATGAAACTGAATAAAACCGAGAAAAATCTTTGTCAGTATTGTGGGTAGCAGGACTCGAACCTGTCTCTGCCCAGTGTCGATCAGAAGTCCGCGAATATCGAACTTCAAGGCTAGAAGAAAGGTTTTTGATCTGAAGATTTCTGAGTAAAGTAAACTAATGGTGGTTTACCATTGCCTTTCATGGAATGGAGGAGACGTGCTAAGGACAGGAGTTACAGTTTAAAGTGATTTTCCAGAATTACATTCAGTGCATCCCCAGCGGTAATCGAACCCAGGATCCACCTCCTTGATTGACGTCGATTTAAAAAAAATCATCCACTGAGGACACTAGAATATGGGTTAAACAAGCACGATAAATTTTATCCAATTGGAAGCTAAAATCGAAGGGTATGGAAAAGTGACCACAAATCAAATTAGAAACATCAAAACCTGTGACTGATGGAAAATATAGCACCAAAAAAGATTGCTTACCAGTTCGGAACCGGAACATTGGGATATAAGAGAAGATTCAATAGAGGGGAAGAGAAGGGGAGAGGGATATTAACAAAAAGAAAGAAGAAAAAAACTATTTGAATCGCCATGACCGGAAAGTAGCATAATGAAGACTCCGTGTTGCTTCCTGTCGAATAGCGGATGCTCAGAAAACTGTCATTAAAATGTGGTCAGGTTCCGCCCAAGTAATTTTTTGTAACAGTAACAACAGAAAACTAGCATTCAATCTGAACCATTTTCCCCTTATCCGTACTTCATTTTGGAGTTCAACCGAGTTGTAGAGTACGTAGATACATAAATACATTCTAATCCTTCCAGAGAAACATCACATCATCTATTTGATCCACTTTCTTTTCTGTTGTAGTGTACAAACTGATCAATAAAAGAACGAAATTGGTTAGAAAGTGAGATTATACTTTGAAAAAGTAGTGACAGGATACTTTATATAACGTTTTGCACAGGAAATGTACTAAGATCTTTTACATTGACAAGCTGTTCCTACAACTAAAGACCGAACAAAGTGAAACAATACAATATGAAACCCGATATATAAAAAGCACACAACATATATAAACATACACTCAATGCCCTACTTACAACAATACATATATGTGATACATAAATATCACAGAAATGTTTAGATAATTGAGGAAATGAAATTGGCTGAAGGGGTGTGTACTTTTATCTCGTTTTTCACAATAGTACAGCTTCTTCATTTTTTCTTGAATTAACAAAAAAACGTGCACACTTTGTTTAAACAGAGAGAAAGACAAATAGACTTCAAGATTCGATTCAAGAAACGACTGTTTGTTTTGTTATCTCTGTGCTCTTATTATCTTTTTCTCTCTCTCTCTCTCTCTCTCTCTCTCTC
>JAGDQP010024732.1:0-11306 GCA_022664845.1 Lepisma saccharinum
ATGTACCGTCTAGTAGAGTAGTTTATTTGTAATAAAAACCTTTTACCTCTATTTTTTGGGGGTTTCATTTCATGAAATAAAAAGCAAACACAATATCCTTATAATATAGATTTATTATCATGCAAGTACAATTTTACAAATGAATTGCCTATATTCCATCCATCACTTTTGATGCTTGTATCTTTAACCAAAATTGTAGTTGCATACAATTACGCAGTGCTCATGCATACTCGTGCACTGGCTGGTGGTAATTACAACATGAAGTATTGAGTTTGAAACTTAATGCGCGTAAGGCAGGACATCCCTGATCTTCAACATTCACAATGTTTTCCATGTGGAGTAGTTTCCGTAATAATGTAATCTTTTCACTACCTTTGCAATAAAAGACGGAACCCATTTCACAACATTTTGAAACAATATGGCAGATGTGGGATACAGTATATCCATTCGTAGTGTCCCATTGTAACCCGTGCAAATTGCGAGTTAACCATTCGACTTGCCTCTGATATCCAATCTGTAAATCATAACTTTCACAAGGAAATTTTACCATACAATGAAATAATAGAGTTGCATCGCATGCAACTAGACAAAATTCACGCATAATGTATTCATTCGCCGAAATTTTGAATCCCTGAAAATCAAGAATGTACTGCCTTGTGCTTAGTAAACCAGAACCAATAGGATTTTGTTGCTCAAGAATCAACGGTATTAACTGAGCAATACACTCTGGGTCATTTATGAACTGATGACAAACTTTAAACATTGTGTTTTTTCCAATATGAAAATGACCCTGTTGCTGAAAATGTTCATAATAGTCTTGAAAAATCTCAGGGTGATTAATATGAGTTTTGACATGTTGTGCGATTACTGTTCCTGTGTTCCATACATACATACACTCATGCACACTATGTAAATTACATTCACTACATTGAATTGGATTTTCTTTTAAATATGCACTCACAGTTTTCAAAATTCCCCTATCCACTATATATTCGCCCTTACAATTCAAACACTGAGCCATAATTCACTACACCACAGGGTCTTCACGGGGAGCACGGTCCTTGGCACGGAGTAATGTCACCATTTCCCGGGGACACGTTCTTAGTATATGACGAATGCCCTAGTCAAAGTTTTCCTTCAGCGTAACTCCTGCTGGATGTTTCTCCAAATACAAGTGAAATAATGTTTGTACATTCCCTGGATCTTTCAGTATCAATTTCGTACGTTCTTCATTCAGTCTATTTATCTCGTAAGCTGAGGTATTTGAAAATGTATAGCCTCCACGATGTTCAAAGCAGATATGATTGCAGGGGGTAGTACAGTTATTAAAGCACCCTTCACAGAGCATGGCATGGTCGGGAAACCAGTCCTCAACGATCGAGTATATGCAGGCTTCGTCCACCCAGCGCGGAGAGCATTTGCAGGGCTCCTCTGTGGGCGGAGTAATAACAACTTCAGTAGCACTTGCCTTTGACATAGTTACGTGTAGACTGACGACCCCTATAAGCAACATACATGCGTTATCAGCCTACGCGCAGACCGGAAGAGTCGGGGGTGGCCGTTGTTTCCCACGGTCGCTCCCTTCAGGACCGGAAGCTCCATATGGTAGGGGTCACCAAAGGTCGTGAGAAACGTCAAAATTAAGATTAATGGGACACAGGTGTTCAAATTTTGGTGGGAGCGACTGCGAGATTTTTGGCTTACACTACTTACAATCTTTTCTTGTCGCCTCACAAAAATCCATCAGAAGAAATAAGGCAGAAAACAATAAACATCCCAGTATGAAAACAACTGTTTTGTGACTGCTCCCTGCGGTGTTAGAGTGCAGAGATGATAAACTCACTTCAGATGCACATCAACATTCACTCATTATCTATTCAGTTGTTTTGTGTGCATTGTGGACAAGGCGAAACGCCTCACAATGAAGAGCAGGATTATTGAAATAAAGGAACTAAGTTTAGGAGCTCGTACATATGCATTTATTTTTCTAATTTCAGTGAATATTTGTTCCGTAACTAAATAAATAGAAATAAAAGTAACAGTGTTTACAAACTTGATGCGGTGACCTTTCCAGTACCTAACTCTGTGTTCTTCAGAGTTTTATTTCATCATACTCTCATTCTCTCATGAGAAAACAGGTCCAATCCATGCATGTCAACGGTAACGAACATTTTGTGAAACAAAAGCGATAAGAAAAAAAACACCGAGTGGTCATGGCTCTATGCTTTGGCATTGGCTTCGCATTCCGTAGGTCCAGGGTTTCATTTCTGGAGACGGCCATCCTTACTGAAGTTTTCAAGTCTTATCAGGCAAATGCCGGGATCATATGTTATTTCAAGGCTATGTCCATTTCCGTCCAATTTCCTTTCCCATTGTTCATGCTTGATGTTGCTAAGTTCCAATGTAAAATAGTCTCCGAGCTGTATATGGAGATACCAGAAATAAATAAATTTTCGGAAATAAATAAATGTTCGGAAATCGAAACGGGAAGCTGTGGTCCAGCAAGGATTTGTTTCTGGGTTGGCTCCCGGATATCCACATGGTTAACGCTCTCGCCCTTGGTGAGAGCGCTTCCGGGTTCGATTCACAGAATGTTGATACTTATCCAGTATTGTGATAAATATTGGAGAGACACTTTGAATACCAAAAGGAGCAAATTGGGATCATGGGAGCCAAAGTACAGCTGCGATGAGAGCCGATGCGCTGACTATGTACTACCCAACGAAAAGCAGTTTGAATTTTATTTTATTTATGGTATTCAAGCATCTCAGTCTCAGGCCGAGCTGAAAGCCGTCTGGCACACCTTGGCGCTCTATGGAATGTCGTAACATTAGTTTAGTTTTAGTTAGTAGACATGATTTTAGTTGTTCAAAACGTCAGTGTGGCAAATTTCTGTATGATTTGAAACTGAAACGAGATCATGAGTAATATTTTCTCGTCGTGAAAGTTTAAAGAATTTTATTCAAACGTCCATCAATGCTTTGGTTTGTAGCGACAGAAAAGCGAAAAATAGATACCAGAAACGTTCCTCCGGAAATATACAAGCGTTTGTATATGTTAGCGACTAAGTTGAAAATAACCTTAGTGGTCAAAAGTTTAATTTTGCATTTTTAATTTGTTTCTACTTCTTATTGAACATTCCGAAATAAACTAAAAATGATATTTTACAACCCGTTGGAAGTGTTTAGGGTATACCTTCCTCTTACAGGAAGATAAAATATTAATACTGACGGATTCACAGTCGGTTTTACAATCTTTGACGAGACCGTACAAAAAACTTTACCAAACTCATCCGCTGATCTATGAGATTTTGGAGTTACACTACTTAAATGTTAAAATGGGCAAGAACATCCAATTCTTTCACATACCATCTCATCGAGGAGTACATAAAGATATAGCCGACAGTCTCGCACGTCAAATTCATAATCTCTCATCTATCACCAAGTTTAAAATATACTACTTGGACCTCCTACCAAGATGTAGGAAAAAAATCAGAGAAACTTGGAAAAATCATCTCCGTGAGGAGATCCAGTTTAGTACACACACCTTCAGACTATATTACGACCGCATGCCAATTCCCCATGGTCCAAAACAATGAATGTTTCGCGAAAAGCTATAACGACAGTTATCAGAATAAGTTCCAACCACACTAAATTAAATAACCATCTCACACGTATTAACGTTAAGAATAATGAAGCTTGTGAATGCGGGAATGAGACACATACTACAGCTATTCATCTAATCACAGAATGCAATAATCATCAAGAGCAAAGACATCTCCTATTTAACGCCTTGGGCAAAATGAAAATATCTAGACCAATTTCTATTCAGTCACTACTTTATCAACCCAAGGATACATCTACTTACCTCACATTTAGTTTTTTTTTCGGAAAATACAAAAGGAAATTTAAAGACAGAATTAACTAACAGGAATAGACACAACTACGAATAACACCTAGTTCTCTTGAGACTTCAGCCCAGAATTCTTCAGCTTTTCAACTGCTTGTTGCTGAATCTTTTTAAAAAAAAAACTGTTAAAAGTTTAATCAAACATTCAATTATACACGGAGGAGGAAAAAAGGGGGAATCCACAAGATACTAAACTTTCCATCAAATTGTCAAATCACCAATTATCAGGAATTGGACATCTTTCGATAAATCTTATGAAATGCAGCAGTGAAAACAGAGTAATGTAAGTTCGCAAAGCACTCAGATTGTACATTTCGCCCTAACTTAGCACAAAAAAAAAAGCAAAGGGAAGATTGGAAATTCCTGATTTCACCATCTTTTCAACTTTACAGCTTTGAAAAAGGAGAGAGGCAACAGTCGAAATATAGGAGCATGAAGTTATAAGAGCTTGGGAAGACACAAGTTTGAAACACTATGTAGAAGCAAAATACCCTTATAAGTAAAACGGAAAAACTAGCCGTGCTAAAATAATACAAAGAGTCATGCTAAGGGTTGGAAACGACCCGCCGTATCAAAGACGAAGACGAAGACCGTAGGTCAATTCACCTTAACACTGTTAGAAAGAACTGAATTTGTGGAAGTGGATGCCCTGATTTCAGGATTTGTTTGGAAAGCCTCAATGAAGTCGGTCACTTTGGGCATCGATCCGAGAACCTTTTAATAAGAAGTGCATACAATTTTCACTAAGTTATTTTATTAACTGTGATGTGATTTTGATATACACTCCAGGAGAGCTTGAGAAAAGTTGATCTTACTTATATTTAAAATGTATTATTTTTTGCTCTAAAGACATAGTTGGGGTAAATAATCTCTTTCATAGTAATTAAAATTTAGTAGTAAATATCTATCCAAATTTTACCAAATTAAGGCTTGCAAAAGCTATACAAGTGCAAAAAGACAAATAAGAATATATAAATTTATTTGAAATATATTAATTGCATTGGTGATTCATTCTAATCGATGAAAATGATCCGAAGCGTGAAGATCAAATCTCCTCGTAGTCTAAAATCAGTTTCCTACCTAACGACAGAGGAATAGGTTGTTTTATTTTCTTCGCAAGTAAATCAAAATAATAATAATAATGCTTGTGCAACTATTTACACACAATTAATGAAGTTGTCCTTAAGTTGTTATGCACAATTCTCATTTTGAAAAGTATGAAGAACAGAAACGCTCACGTGCACACATACATACACACACACGCGGGCGGGTATGTATGCATACATGGCAAGATATAAATGGATGACTGTATAAGTGTATAATATAGTGTATAAGTGAATATGAATTACACCCCCCAATAACTTTAGACACTCCCCTTCGACTATATTCCTGGCGTACTCCCTGCACCAGAGTTGTTATATCTCAAATAACTGTAATATCTATTGTTAGGTAGGGACGATTACAGGTAGCAAGAAGAGTGAGGGTAAGAATCCGCATGCACGGGACGGAAATGTAGCATGCGTACTCTTGACCACGATTTAATATATGGTTTCAGGTACCGTCAAACTGGGCGACTTGAGACAACGGGGTGACTTGAGACAGCTGTACAACTTTAGAATTTACAGTTAGCCACATCGATAACTGATACAGATTTCATGCATGATCGTCAGTTGTTGCATTGTAGTATGTACGATAAATACTCTGAGTTAAGATTTTGCAAGTTATGTACGTGTATGTGGTTCCTAAAAGAGTATCACTGTTGAGGTCGAATTCTGTAAGGAGTTAATTGTTGAAACTTTCATCTATGGGTTCTATAATTAGTTCCACCGGAAAATAAACTCTAGGTGTATATGTTGAACATATCGTATATAGAGCAAATGAAGAGTTAGTGTTTATATTGTCGTTTTTACGTGATTGCAAGACTGGTTTACAGTTTAGGGTGTACCTCAGAAAGGCAAGAAAGGGGCTACTTCTTCCTTACATTGGACTGATTCTATATAGATTTCCTGAAATTGGTTAGATTTGGTGAGAGCACAACAAAGCAACCTAGAAGACGAATGAATTGATGTTGTACTTTGGAACAGTGTTGGTGAATATTCAGGAAGTACTAATGATCAAGAAGAGAAAAACATGTTGGAAGGTGAATTTTCTAATTTGGATGAGGCTCTACACCACCGGTTTGTTCGGGTGGTCTGCTCGATGTTGCACTCTCTGCACTTCAAATGTAAGATAGTACAGAACTGTGTTAAATATTTTACGTCACAGTGTCTATTCGTGCAATCCAGTGCATCTTTCGCTGGAACGGACTGATGTTTATTTCATTCTGTTAGCATGTATCGTCATCTGTAATCCGTTCTCTCACACATACACAGAGAGCGGAGCACGACTCTCAACTGTCTGTACCAACCTGCACTTGCTGCCTCGCCAGGGCAGAAAGTGTTTGCCTTGTGTTACACTACCTGTACATGTGCTGCCATCCGAACAGTTTAACCTGAGCTACCCACTCGAACGTAACAGTGCGCACTAGTTCAAGCATGCAACACGTTCGAACAAACTGCAAGATACCAGCAACAATGAAATTATGGAAGAAGTCACAAATGTAGATACAGTTGTTTCAGTAAAAGATACCAGTTCTCTCTTCAATCTGGAGAACTTGTATTTGTCAGTTTTGAATCACAAAAAGGACGCCGCTTGCGATTAACATCGAGAGAAATATTATTACCGCGAGTTTTTTAAAAAGAAAGTGCAAAGAAGAAAGGAGTTCACATATATCCAACAATAGAAGGCGTTCCATGTGGAAAATATTGTGAGCACGTTTAAGTCACCTACAGTTTTAAGGCGCACCGCTCTGTTCGATTTGTTCATGTTTACTTAAAATTAATTTTCTGTTTTGTAAGTTCAGTAAATTTAATGTACCAAATGCCATACTGTATGTTTACATCATTGAAGTTTTGTACTTTAAAACAATCTTTGTAGTATTAAAAAATTATTTAAAAGCCCAATTTCTGTCTCAACAAATCGCAATAGTCTCATCATTTGACACTAACCAACTAATTATGTTTATGTCTCAAGTCACCCTAGATAACGGGGTGACATGAGACAATGCATTCCAATTTATAACCAATGGGTTTATGACGAATAAAAGTTGTTAATACCATATATCCAATCATAAATGTGTATTTGCACAAATCTATATCAAATGCCTTTCGAAAACGAAATATGGAGTGTCTAAATATGAGCAAACATGAAAAATCTGTCTCAAGTCACCCCGTTTGACGGTATATTATTTCAAATTGAAAATTTGACTGTAATATTAGAAGCGACCAATTTCTGTTTTATTTTTCTAACTTATATGTAATGACCCAGATATTACTTACTTTGTAAAATTTCAAAATGCGCATATATGTCTTTCCAACGTATTTCATTGAACCAGAACATTTTATGAAAGTAGAAAAGAAGAAAATGTAATGTTCCTTTAAAATATAAAATTAAAAAAAGAAAAGAAAAAGTTCAGGTGGTAGGGTTTCGATCCAGGGTCCACTAGTACACTGATCAGATGCTCTCCCCACTTAGCTACAAAGACAGTTCGTGTTTACGGCTTTCCGAGTGATAGCTAGGACTTTACTGCGTAGGAGGTTAATGATCAACATTTAGATTTTACTACGAGGAATGCCGGGAGAAGAAAAGGAGAGATACGTTTGCTACTGTGTAAAGATTTATACCCAACTTAATTCCTATTTCCGCCAATGCAATCATGTCGTTCTCGATCCACCAGTCAACTGTTTATTGTTCAGAGTGTAAAAGGAAACATAAACACTCAAAATGGTGGGGCGTTCACTTACAAGCAAGTAACTTTACTCCTGTTGGATTATAAAATATCCAACCAAGGCTTAAACTTCACCCACAAAAGTACGTAACCTCAAAACTGCCAGTTTAGCTTACACTTCGAACAGAAAATGACCAAATTTTAAGCGTAAAATAAGCTGAACGTTCACCGACGAAACACTTTGGCCAGTTTCAGCCAATTTTCAGTTAACGTTAAGCCATTACAAAGAAAATGTTAAACTTTAAAATGGAATTAAGGTTACCAGTCTTTCCACTAAAGGGCTTACACTATAACCATATTTAAGAGTAAATACAACAAAACGCTAATTTTCGACTTTTGTTTCTCCATAAAGCGGAGTAACTTTCATCCATTTCGTGTTTCCACTTTTAACAGTGTATCCAACTGTAATTATGTTCAGTATCTGTACGGTTCTCATCAGATAAAAGTACAAGATTAAGACAAATTACAATAAAAGTACAAGATTAAGAATTTCGATTAATTACCTATATTTTGTGATTTAATCTTTTTTTCTTTTTCTGTTTAGGTTCACATTAAACGTAATGCCTGTTCTGTTGTCTGTCGTTTTAGGGTACTATTCCGGATTCCTTGGGAAGATTCCGCAATATGTTTGATATGGAAATGGAGAAAGAATTTGCGACATATATTCGACAAATCGATGAAGATTTTAAGGCTTAACTCGCAGGCAACTCACGGATTTAGCTTATGAATTCGCTGAAAGGAATAGTATTCAGTTCAGATTCAACGTTACTGAGAAGAGAGCAGGAAAAGACTGGTTGCTGAGTTTCTATAAGAGGCAAAATATATCCTTACGGACACCGGAGCAATGTAGTACTGCCAGAGCTATTGGATTAAACGAAGTCCAACGCAAAAGGTTTGCCAATCTAGAGAGGTGCTACAAAGACTAAAAGTTTCCACCAAACAGATTATTTAATGTTGATGAAACGGGTATTTCGACTGTTCCTAACAAATTACCTAAAATATATTCAGTGAAGGGTAAACGCCATGTGAGCAAAGTCACATCTGCAGCGAGCGGTGAATTGGTGACAGCCGTATCCTGTGTTAGTGGTTCGAGTTTGTATATCTCCCCTGGGTTAATATTTCCCAGTAAAAGAATGAAGCCGGAATTGTTCATTGGTGCCCCAACTGGAACTTTACAAATGGTGTCTGAGAAAGGGCAAATGACATGTGAGTTGATTATAAAATGTCTCGAACATTTGCTAAGTACGTATGCCATCCCCAGACGACTCAGTTCTCCTCATTTTAGATAATCATATTTCTCATTGTTCTATTGGTGCAGTACTGTTTTGTCGAGCTCATTATACGTTTCTGTCGATTCAAACTCACGCGAGTCATAAGATGCAGCCAATCGATTTTTAGCTCATTGAAGAATGCCTATGAGCAAGAAGTTGACAAGTTGCTAACTTCTAATCCTGGAAAAGTGGTTACAGCAATGCACGTTGCACGGTTTTTCAACGCTTCGTATACAAGAGTGGCGAATGTTCAGAAAGCAGAAAATGCATTCTCAGCAACTGGCATCTACCCTTTCAATCCAAATATATTTTCCGATGAAGATTTCGCTACATCAGAGGTAACGAATGGTATGGCCACGGATGATGACAACGCTACTGAGTGCGAAAATGTTTCACCTGTTCGGACTACAGATAATCATACCAATGTAACTGATGAAGCGATTCAATCGTCATCTCAAACCAGTACACATTGCTCTGCACCGTCAAATTCTCCGCAGCCCTCAGCATCTACCAACAGTAACACTTCGTCAATGTTCATTTGCACAAATGTGTCTCCGCGGCAAAGTATTTTTGACGTGAGTCCATTACCAAGAGCTTCGATTCTCATGAAACTAAAATCTAGAGGAAAATAGTCTGAAATATTATCATCACCGTACAAGAACAACTAGCTGCAGAAAATAGAGGAAAAAAGCGAATGCTACCAAGACAAAAAGAAAATATATACTTGGGAAAAGTGAGATCAAAGGCCAAGAAGACTCCAGAAGAAGAAAAATTACTAGTTCCAGGACCTTTCCCAACCAAAGATGACGAATTAAGTGAAGCAGAAATTACTTTTTGTATGGGGTGTGGTGAATCATGTGATGATGGCTGGGTTCAGTGTGGACAGTGTAAAGCATGGTGGCACAGTAGAATATACAGATGCTTATCAAAATAATGGAAACACCTGTAGTTGGCAACACGTCAGATGTATGGGTTGGCAGTGGTGTCGTGGCGACCGCAGCGCCGGACTGCTGGTGGTGGTGTGTTAGGTCGGTCTCCATACTACGTCAGGCGTCGTGGAACAGGAGTGTGCAGTGGCTGCAGCAGACGGAGGTAGTGTAAAATGGGAGACCTCTCAGAGTTTCAAAGAGGGCAAATTGTTGGTGCGCGGTTATGTGTTAGGTGTGTCGCCAGGGACAGTGTCGAAGGTGATGACGGCCTACACAACACACGGGAAAACCACATCGGGGAAGCGGAACAGTGGGCGGAAGAAAAGCATCAGTGACAGGGCACGCCGGGTATTAAAGCGCATTGTCACGCGGAACCGTCGTGCCACTGCGGCGCAAGTGACGGAGGAACTCAATCAGCACCTCCCCCAACCTGTTTCGACAATCACAGTCCGCCGCGAATTACATGACACGAACTTACGGGGTCGTGTTGCACGGGCCAAACCTCTCATCAGGGACCAGAACGCTTTAGTACGCCGCAAATGGTGCCGCGACCATGCAACTTGGACCGTTGACGACTGGAAACGTGTGGTATGGTCGGATGAGTCACCATTCACCCTATTCCAAACCACGGGCCTTGTTTATATGTGGAGAACGCCCAAAGAAGCGTATGATCTGCAGTGTCTCCGCCCAACTGTGAAACATGGCGGCGGCACGGTGATGCTGTGGGCCGCAATATCATGGTTTTCATTGGGTCCTGTGGTCACACTTCGCGGACGCATCACTGCCAACGATTATGTCGCAATTTTAGGAGACCACTTGCATCCTATGGTCCGGATGTTGTTCCCGGACAATGACGCCATATTCCAGGATGATAATGCACCCATTCACACAGCTGGAGTTGTTGCAGCGTGGTTTGAGGAACATCGGGATGAAGTTCAACACCTCCCCTGGCCCGCCCAATCCCCAGATCTCAACATAATTGAACATCTGTGGTCCATCTTGGAAACACGACTCCGGCGACGATTTCCACCTCCATCCTCTCTCACAGAACTGGCCGATTCCCTGCACGAGGAATGGTGTAATATTCCACTTGCTACCATTCACGACCTCTATGCCTCCATCCCACGTCGCATCAAGGCTGTTCTGAAGGCGAAAGGTGGCCCGACACCATATTAATCTGGTAAGTTGCACTTTCGTTCAGGTGTTTCCATTATTCTGATAAGCATCTGTATGTACAAATTAGACAAAATGGCGGCCGTCACTTGATTACCTTATTTGTTGACCTAGTGATATGAGGTTATCTGTTGACGTACTGATATCACGTTATCTATTGACGTAGTGATATGACGTTATCTGTTGACGTGTTTATAT
>JAGDQP010024733.1:9710-27618 GCA_022664845.1 Lepisma saccharinum
GGCATTTGCCTGGTGTAACTGAGGAAAAACCTGTCAGGATGGTCGGCGGCTGGGATCGAGCCCACGACCTTCGGAATGCTACGCCAACGCTCTACCACTGAGCTACGGCGGAACGGTATGCAAGTTGGGTAACAACGATGCAATTTACAACGCTCTTTAAACGTGAAACATATTTACAGCGGGTGTTGACATTTTACAAATGAAGAGCTAGCTTGTTTTGGCATACTTGATGCAAGAATACAAGCTTGGAATGTCATCGTTGGTACGCTTGCAGCAACTTGGCATCAAATTAACAAGTATTGTATTGCACTTCAACGCTTGGAGCACATTTATTTGAAGTAAATTAAGGAACCTTGACATATCAAGCCAGAAGTAGGCCACGTAAGAATTTGACGCGAACGTCTAAGCAATTAGGGTGCTTGGTTAAACGCTCATCATGTGTTAAAATGAGATTTGCCAAACTGGCATAATGATATTTATATGTACTTTGAAATAAAAGATGATATTTATTTATATTTATAATATTTCGTCACGGAATATTTGTGTGTCAGGTTTAGCTAATAATAGATCATAGCTAAAGTCCCTAAAATTAGGTTCATATGTACCATGAATCAGCTGCCGAGCTCGTGCTCAAAATGACTAAAACCTGCACTGGGAAACAATAAACAACAACCAGAATCAAATTTTGTTGAATATTCAGTTGGAAAAAAATAAACTTGGTCTCCTTTACAAAAGCTCCAGGGGAATGTCCCATCCTACTAGTTTCATTTTTGTGTTGTTCCTGAATATCTTATAACCTGGATGGGTGGCTAATTATGATTTTATGTGCGTTGTAAGCAACATTTCACTCGCAGTGGTCCCGTGTAAAGCCATTGGAATGAAAACAGTCTGTATCTCGCACATACATCTCCCTTGACTATATGGGCAGAAGTAATGAACCATGTCAGAAATCATAGACATTTTTTAGTTTGACGTTGAGTCGAGGCGAAAGAAAGATTCAGAATATAGGCCATATTTATTCAGGCTACATGGAAGAGGGAATGTGGGAGGGGAGGAACATATGTCAGACACCAGTTCATTGACAGACCTATACAGCCTTGCGAAATTCACTTATTCAGAAACTGAAGTGTTCTAGTAAAAATGTGCAAAGAAAAACTTAATAAATACAAACGCAAAATACATGAACTAAAATTATAGAATTACCCACCACCATGAACAGATTGACTAGTGATTTACTTTAGGAAAGAGATGTAGCAGAATAAGATTAATAATAGTCCACTAAAAATATGCCACTGTTCCGAAAAAGCAACAAATTCGCTTGAAAACTTAAAGCTGTGTATCTTTAGTAACCCACAAACTCTTAATATTTCTTATGTTCCTGCATGGTATTTGATTCAGTGGTGTCATTGCATTCTTTAGAGGTCCTTAAATTAAGAAAATTAAACGTCCGATAATGCTTAGGTGACGTTATATATGAAGATAGAGCCATAAAATGTTTTTTAAAGCACACCACACTAAATTAGGGGTAAAACAAGACCCACAATATATACAACATAAATCTTCTTATTAAATTTCGTTAGGAAAGAAAAAGCACATATTTGCCTAAGAGTTCGAGAGCATACCCAAACACAGTTTCACATACCTTATAATGCACATTATCCAGTTAATCTGTCAAGCTCACTACAGATTTATTACCACTGACTTCCAGGATAAAACTGAGTTCACCTTGTGACCAAACATTGGGAAATCCAAAGCGGTGCTTCACAGTTTATAATATTCTTGGCCTATAAGGAGTGATTCAGTAACCAAGATAGGGGTATTTTCCAAAGACTCTTTGCCTTCCAATGTAGTTTCTTGTGTGGCAAATGATACACTTTATAATGACGCCCTCTCTCCAGTTTCTAGAGAATCTACAATAGATCTAAGTGCTCCAGTTCTGTGTTCTTTCAACATGTAAGTAGTACATATGTGTTAGTTTGATATAATGGTGAAGCTGGTACTCCTTAGCTTACTGCTTACACAATATTCATACTCAACGATGTTATATTTTTAAAAAAATCACTACATAAGTTCATTTGTGTATCCTTAACGAACTCCTTTTAACACATTGAAATTTACAATTGTTATATGCTTATCTACAGGGGTTTGTGGTTTTTTAAACGAACTGCATTCAGTAAGCTCACACAAATTTTACATATGTGCACAATTACTTTACACACAACTACTTTTCTTTATGCCATCTCATGTGCGCTTTCAAGTTACTGTTGCTACTACACTTATATTCACACATTTTACATTGGTATGGCTTCTGGCCCGTGTGAGTTCTCATATGTAATTTTAATTTGCTGCTTTCAGCGCTTTTATATTCACACATATTACACTGATACGGCTTCTCGCCTGTGTGCGTTCTCATGTGTACTTTCATATTACTGCCCGATTTACATTGATATCCACACATACTACATTTGTACGGTTTCTCCCCTGTGTGGGTCCTTATGTGTACTGTCAACGCATTGTTGTGAGAACTTTCATATTCACAAAATTTACATTTGTACGGTTTATCTCCTGTGTGCGTTCTCATGTGTAAATCCAACGAACTTTTTTGTGTAGTTTCATGATCACATATTTTGCATTTATACGGCTTCTCTCCTGTATGAGTTCTCATATGCCTTTTCAGGTCACAACTTCTGGTACATTTATATTCACATATTTCGCATTCATACGGCTTCTCTCCTGTATGAGTTCTCACGTGCACTTTCAAACTACTGCTATCAGTACATTTATATTCACACATTTTACATTCATAGGGTTTCTCGCCTGTATGAATTCTCATGTGTACTTTTACTTTACTAGCTTCAGCACTTTTATATCCACAAATTTCACATTGATACGGTCTCTCCCCTGTATGAGTTCTCATGTGTAAATCCAAAGCAGCTTTTTGAGTACTTTCGTGATCACATATTGTACACCTATACGGCTTTTCGCCTGTGTGAGTTCTCACATGCCTTTTCAAGTCACAGTTCGTCGTGCCTTTATATTCACATAACTTACATTGATACGGCCTCTCCCCTGTGTGAGATCTCATGTGTGTTTTCAAACTACTGCTACTACTAGATTTATATTCACACACATTACATTTATAGGGCTTCTGACCTGTATGCTTCCGCATGTGTAGTTTCAATTTATTACTTTCGGCGCTTTTATATTCACAAAGTTCACATTGATAGCGCTTCTGCCCTGTATGAGTTGCTATATGCCTCTTCAAGTTACTATTTTTAGTACATTTATAATCACACAATTTACATGTGTATTTCTCTCCCTTACTTCCATCCGATTCCCTGTTTCCTTTCCTTCTGAGTGTAGGCAATCGACTACTTGTTTCGACATCACCCGTAGCATGACTAATTGTTTCCTCTTCCTTACTTTCCCCTCTACTTTGTATTGTCCTGCTTTCCCAAGAAACATCCGTTGTTCTTGGCTTCAATTGATAAGTATCTCTGTGGGGTTTAATGTCACTAATTTCAGAAATATTTCCGAGAGAAGATGGGAAAACATCCTCTCCAGATTCCTGGAACTCATCTAAATATACAGCGTTTTCTTCCTTTACACGAGTAGTACCCGGAACACATGATGTACTTTCTGCTATATTCTCTGTATGTGTTGGAGCAATAGTGAATAGATTCAAGATTCTACTAGACACCGGATCGGAAACTGGTTGATTTGTACCCTCGTTCTTTGTATCTTCGTACGTACTTTCACCATCAAATTTAAAGTTGAAGCAACTCTGAAGACAAAAAAGAGAACCTGAGATAGTTATCGAAAGCACATCAAATATGAAAATCACAGGAAGAGAACGTTCTTTGTGCATTTATTGATTTTTACAGGCAAGCATTTTAAAAGTTTAGAATTAACATTACATGTACCTGAAAATCAAATAAAGATTTCCTTGTAGCAGACGATGCATGAGAGCATACTAAACGGCCTTTAGCAGAGGTAACTCATGGGACTCTCATCTCAATTTTGACAAAAATGGACAAAGCAGTACTTTTCCTGTATATATGGAATTCTGAAAACAAATAAGTATACAAGTGGTGTCTTCTAAAATCGTATTTCTCCTTTTAAGTGAGAACACAGCTTGAATACACATCTATTGTATGAACTCTGAACATTCAGAATCATAATAAAGAAACAGAGAACATCCCGTGCAAATTTATGAAGATATTAATAAATAAAGGAACACAGAAATCCGATATATAGGTCTCCAACCTACGGCCCGTTGGCCGGATGTGGCCCTCGTAGCGATTTTGACTGGTCCCGAAACAAATCGAAGATTACAATATACTATGTTCTACATGTGATAAAACCGAAAATAAATTAAAATTTAAGAATTTGGTCCTTAAATATTATATAGACATACACTTATAGTTTTGTATAAAATTTCTTGTTTCTAATACAACGTTAAATAATTACTATCTAAAAATTACGATGTTACTTTTGAGTTGGTCCTTTATATTGGGGCCCCGTCCCCACTCTGCTTAATCAATCTGGCCCGCTGGGAAAAGAAGTTGTAGACACCTGATATAGGGAATTAGTAATTTTAATATACAAACTATGCAAAAAAAGAAAGCATGTGAATTGCTTATTACTTCTGTAAAAGTTAGTACATAATAAATGTGATTGTATCGATTTAATCGCGAAAAATTTCATTTCAGTTCCCAACACTAGAACAAAAATGGGTAATAATGGAACATCAGATAATTTAAAACAATGGATTCAAATTTTTTCAAGATTTCCAATTTGGAGAATTAGTGCTTACTACAACACAATGAACGAAAGTTAATCTAGATATATTTGGAATGACTGATAAAGAATTCAAAAGCATTGCAAGAGAAGTAATATTATTTAGTCTTTTGTCTCTGTAATTACTGCCGTGTACACTTCAAGACTGTAATTAGGCATATTGCTCATTATCTTGTGAGTATGTAACTAAATTAACAAAAGCGCCGTATTTAATATGCATACTAGATACATTATATTAAAAAAAATGACAATTAGTTTTACATCACTTCAACGGGTAATGTTCAGATTAAAGAATACTGAGTTTGGTTTCCGTAAAATGTCTTGTGGTTGAGTAGTTAATACTGTTCTTACAAGTTCCTTTCTCAGCTTCGTTGCAGCTTAGTTGACAAGGAGTGCTATACAAAGGAATCACTAGTTTTGAGAGATAAAATTCATGACCAGAATGTCGAGTGGTATGCTCAGACTATTAGGTGGTTTTGTGCAATTCTTGGACACAAGAATGCGCCTAGTGAAAGAACAATTCGCAGGTTGATAAAGGAATTTGAGTGTACAGGTTCGCCAGCAGACATTAAAGCACCGCCCCCTCGATCCTCACGGTCTGTTTGACATTGCTATTGTGCGTGACACACTTATTTCGAGTTCTAAAAGAATTCCATTCGGCGTCGTTCACAGCAGGTGTGCATTCCGAAAAGGTCATTGTATCACATCATCAGGAAATATCCGACCATACATGCTTATAAAATTCAGTTAAGTCAGGCGTTGAAACCAAATGATCAGTTGTAAAGGAGACAGTTTGTTGAATGGGTTTTGGGGATAGTGAAATCCCTAAGCAATGAATGAGATTAAAATCATTGAACTTAATCACATTATTCAAAATAGTTAGAAAAATACAAATTTCATAGTTTTAATAGAATTTATGTACATTGTGTGAAATTGGAAATAAAATCTTCTAGTCACGTTTGAAGAACGAACGGTAGAGAAGCATCTTTTCGTTGCGCAACGTATTCAAATCCGTGACGTCAGAGCTAAATACTATTAACTTCAGAATAGTTTAGCCATATTCTTATGATCAGAACACATCCTTATGTCTCGAATAATGGAAGTAAAGCCATGTCAGGGAAGCGCCTTGCGTCACACTGTTGGAAGAACACCAACCATTATAAAAGACCGATCACACCCCTACTCCATCTCTATTATCATTCTTGATTGCATCACTGAACCACGATGACGTTGCTTCGATTGGGTATGAGCGCCGACTAAAATCCAGATGGCTCATAGTCTTGGTTGTACTAAATCGGACTTAGAATATAGAGGCTGATCACTTAAGAGGGCTCCTCGCTCGAACCTCCCATTTTAAAGATTTTTCAAAATATTTCAAAAACTAACAGTAGTATTAAAATGTAACTTCATAGCGCACTAGATATGACGTGATTATGACGTCATTACTTAATTGAAGTCTCAGCACTCATCAATCGACACAATTTCTAGATCGCTGTCCATTGAATTTCAGAGTAATTTGTAAGTTCCACTGCGCTATGAACTTACATTCTTAATAGTACTCTTAGTTTTCAAAATATTTGAAATTGTTTAAAATGTGGGCTTGGAGCGAGGAGCCCTCTTAATATCTCATCTACCAATTCAGGTATGAATGTGGATTTTCTATGCTGTATGTACTAGTGCTTCTGTCATAGGTTTAAACGAAATAGACGAATCCGGTAAAAATCTCTATATTAATTAACCTGAATTGAATAGCATCCGCGAATTTGCTCTTCTGCCCATTGTTGCGAAAAAAAATGGTAGTTAAAATGTAATTTCAGGCCGCAAGATCTTGATATATCGGAACCTGTCTTCGAGAGACCGCCCCACAATGAGCTCTCCGAGCTCACCCATTAGAACCAAAATATCTGCATTAACTGTAACTTTACTGCATTATCTTCCTTGAATGTCAACAAAAACCTCTCGCTAATGTTTAACGCTCTACCAATCCATACATTTCACTGATATTCCAGGCTCCTTTCTGGACCTGGAGGAAGACGTTCACATGGCATATAATCTTCCCACATAATATATAATATTCATTTAAACCCAAACAACCACGAATTTTCAGGTCAGACAATCTTTATTCAAGCCCAAACTTACACGAATCTCTCAGGTCGTTCACAGGATGCTACTGGTGAATGAAGATTTTGCACAAAAAATATTGTTCAGTGATAAAGGATTGGTATAAGAGACAAAATTGCATCCACAACGAGTAAACAAGTGGTGTGGATTTTGTGTTGGTAGAGTTATAGTGCAGTACTTGCTTTAAGAGGAACATGGAAATGCCATAACGGTTAATGGAGAACCGTACGCCAATATGTTTAGCAGCTTTTCGTGTGCGCATTTGAACTTAGTGGATATTGAACGCATGTTGTTTCAAGAAGACAGCGTTACCTGCAACTCCTCCCACGAGACGACTGGCTTGATGTATGAGAAAATCCCGGGCCGAGTTCTCTCTCTCGCAATGCTATCATGAACTGGACAGCAAGGTAGTGACCTCACTCCTTGCGACTACTTCCTTTCTGAAATCAATAGTCCACGCAAACAAAGCCCGAAAAGTGCAAAAAGTCACGGCGCGTATTAAGGCACATAAATTAGCAGATTTATGAAAAGTTATAATGAATTTCATCGAGAGAGTGAAGTGCTGCAGAGCAAGTCATGGGAGGTATATGCTGAATGTCATTTTTCATTTTTAAATCTGAACATTTACCCGTTGTAATTACGTAAAAATATTTGTCATTTTATAAATATACAATATTTTCTTAAGTATATCAAATCCGGTGGATGTGTTGGGACAACCTTTACATATGGTGATGTACAACGGAGTACAAAAATTTTGGGTGGTGATTTCTGACACCAAAACAAGAAGAAAAGTTTACGTAATCTTGGTTCGTATTGCCCTTCGTTTTTGAGCCCGGAACCCAAAACCAAGCCCCTATAAAGGAGATTTAAAAAATCTCGTGATAAATCAAGAACGAAGTATTAAGGTAAAATAAGTTTCTGGTAGTTGATTCGTATCAATGTTATTTATTAAGAGCTAAAATTGCGACATTGCGACGTTATCCGCTTGTCAGTGTTCACAACCTGGTTTAGCGCCTGAGCCAGAGATGCCTAAAAGCCATAAGTTAATTTAATTATTTTCAAATGACACTGTGTTGCTTTATTTGATATGTGATATTCCCTAATAATGGTGAGCATCATATGAGAATTACGGAGCGCATTTCTAAAACCTGTGAAAAATATAGGAGGTGAAATATTATACATGCTTATTTTTAACGTTTAACGTCGTGTAAAAATAATGGTCTGACACACTGGTTTCTGTGCTTTACATATGATATTTAACATCATTACGGAATATCAAATATCGAATGAAGCGACGCAGTGTCATTTGAAAAACTCACTTTCTACTAGATTGGCAACTGAGAAAAAATACATCGCATTTTAGCCCCTAATCTCAATCTTATTTATACGAATCAAGTTGTCGACATTTATTTTAGTTTAATGCCTCGTTTCTGACTTTTGCCAAATATTTTATTTTCCAATCGAGGGTCGATTTGGGGTTTCAATTTCGAAAACTTGCGTCTCGGAAACGAAACAGAATTCGACACCTCTTTACAATAACTTTTGTTGTTTTGATGTCAGAAATCACCTATAATAACTTTTGTATTGAGTTTTGAAACACCATGTTGTGCCTACCCGTAAAATCTCTCTAAAATAACCCGTTCTTATTAAATTGATGAAATTTGAGGTAACTAAATCAGGTACGCACTATCGAATAATGTAATTCCTGACTTTCGGTACTGAACGAAAGTAGTTTGTTCATGCCGGAAGTTGGAATTTTCTTATGTCAAATATCATTTTTTGTTGAAACGATTTTACAAGAAACGCCACCGTTTGCTATTAAATGATTTTGAATTTTGTTGATAAGATGAATTGTAACCACTGATAGACCACCCGTACAACAGTTTTCAAAGTGACGATATTATTTTATTTAAAAAAATAAAGTAAATAAATAGGGTATTAAGCAAATATTTGCAGTGATTTTCAAACGATTATGAAACTGTGCTCTCTGTGCACCTACAATTCACAATTTACACAGTTTCAATCATTTAAATTTGAATGGAAGAATCTGTAATAAAAATGTTCGCACAAAATTTTCTTAATTTTTTAACGCACAATCAGAATCTGATTTAGAAAGTACCATTAAATGCCCTCTTAGCCAATTACAATCGAAGTAGTATCCAGCACATCAACATGAGCAATGTTTATTATTGATAAATTTGGCCCATTGCTACGTAGTCTTCCGGAAACGAATACAACCATAGGCAAGAAAATACAGCACTACCTACCTCGTGTTTGATTTTCTATTTAAATCATCTAATCATTTAGGACTCCTCAGTTTCTACACACTCAACTCAATGATTCTGTCATCGCTAGAAGCATGCTGGAATACATATTTTGAACTGATCTCAAGGCTCCCGTTGCGTTATGCATGATGTTCTGATGTCGAAGCGCGTTATCTTTCAGTGTCGATTTGGCTTGAGGAAAAATCCAGAAGTCACAAGGAGCAATGACGATCGACAGAAATGCCATTTCTAGGCAACAAAGATTAGAATAAATGCGAGATATGGACTGTGGAGTTATCCTGTTGCAGGTGAGTTTTGTGAAGCCAACAGGCCTCGCGTCTTGCGACGAACTGCATCGTCTAACCGACGGAGAACGTCAAAATATTGCTCCTTCGTAAATGTTTGTCCTTCTCATGCGCATTCGTGATGCACAATGCCACGATTACAACCAGCATCTGGCGAGGTTGAATGCTTCCAATGTTTTCTTTAAATCGATTACACCACTGTTTCATTTGTGTAGTCCCCATGGGATCGTTGCCAGAAGCTTTCTAATCTTGCGTATTGTTTATGGTAAAGCTTCATTCACATTTTCTGTCATTTTGCCGAATAGAACTGCGATGAAAAACAACAAGATACTACACACTGGCTGCCTAACGGATACTGAAGCAAGTGAGAACCATCAAACAGGCATGTGTATGAATTATACTTTTACCACTGTGTCCGGGATTGTCATCCAACGTTGACTATTTTGGAAAATAAGGTTGGATACATTTCACACCCACCTTGTATGCTTGCCTTATTGAACCATATTAATTCTACTTCGATTGAGATTTCCTGATTTTATTTTAGATACTTCTAGATATACTACGTCATTTGTGACGATGACACTGGAACTCTGAGCGCCTGAAGCTTCGAAAATCCGCATATTTCGGAACTTTTTCAAATTAACTTTTTTTTCTTTCGACGTGAATAACCAGCTCCCCAATCTTGTCTTGTTATTTCAGAAAGATTATTATTTACATGAAAAACAAGGAGAAAGTTGCTTTGAAGACTTTTTTTAAAATATGCGTAGTTCCGAAGTTATTGTTCCTTTAAAGTAACGACGGCATCGCCGAAAATTACGTCATAGCTCTATGCATAATGATGTAAGCGGTGTCGGCGAAGCAAGACACAATACACAATAGAAGCAGTACCCAAGAAACATATTTGAATTATGCTCATGATTGGCGAATGCAGTTTAAAAAGGATTTCTATACTTGTCCTGTTATACCATTTGATTCCTTGACAATATTCGAAACCTATCTATGTTTTACTTCCTCAAACATATATATGGAGAGAGTGAGTGATTGAGAGTGAGAGAGAGACATATTATGTAAATTATTTGTTGTGGGTAACCAAACAACATAAAATTCATAATTATTCGAGAATAAGACTCACACACAAGCTGAGGGTTCTGTGAGTCGAAATGTTATGTAAACTTGTAATGTACAAAGTTAAATAAATTACAAATTTCAAATACGTATCAACACAAATGTTGATACAGTCATTTGCCAAATATTCTTCGCATTTCCACATAAAGGAACAGGATTTGAGCACTGTCTTTGACACAGTGAGGACGGGTGTAAGTGTCACTCCTATACAGAATAATCAAAATGTCACGTAACCAAAGTATTATTTGTTTTCTATTGTGTTGCAGGTGACTGTTGGCGATAGTTGAGTCAGGAGGCAATGTAGAGATTCACAGCTGGATGGTGTACTCACTTGAGGAGTACGTTTTTAGACAGTACATAAGGAGTTTGAGTTACAGAACGACTGCGGCATGCTTTGCAGGGGCGAATCCTGAGAAGACGTCTCCGAATAAATCAACAATTAAACGTCTGTATGATAAGTTCAAGACAACAGGGAGTGTGCTTGATGCACCCCGAATTGCTAGACAGAAAGTTTTCACAGGAGACAAAGTAACGGATATCAGTGCACCAATGGCCATAAGTCCCTGCGCAGGTTATCTGCCCAAAGTGGTGTGTCTTATGTACAGCTCATACCGCTGTACGAAAAGCGTTGAAAATGTTTCGTACAAAATAAGAGTTGTGCAGGAGTTAATGGATAGTGATTTAGTAAAGCGTGTAACTTAGTCATTGGTTTATGGAACACGTGACGCCAAACGGGAAGGAGTTAGATGGCTGGTATTGGTATGACAAGGCATGGTTTTCCTTCGACGGGTACGTGAATTTACAAAATTCCTGTTATTGATAGACTGACAATCCTCATATGCTGCATGAGTTTCCAATTCACTCTCAAAAGCTCGGCTTGTGGTGTGCCATGTCACGGATAGATATTTTTATTCTCTTTTTCCAAACAATAAACAGTGAACGTTATCTTTGAACGTGACATTTTGATCACCCTGTATGACCATGATTCTGAGTGGTAGAAACGACAGGACTACCGAAGGAAAGGAAGTGTAAAGGTGATTGTGTATGCGCAATGTTGTTGAACAGTAGGTATATAAAAATTGCAAACCATGAATATTGCTAATGCAGCGATATGATACACTCGAAGCAGCCTAAACACTAGCCACTGGAAGGTATACAACCAGTAACACAAATGATTTTCGGTTGCATAGGCACTGGGCGAACTATGTGAAGACAGAGCATAACGTAGAATTTGTGACAACCTGTTGTAACCTGGGATGATAATGCAACAACCCTGGCAGGTAGACATTATCGAATATAATAGTTAATCATTTTGGCACGTAAAATCATCGAAAAGGCACGTTTCTGACGACGAATGGATCTTTCCTGCACCTCACTAAGATACCCCGCCGGATTTTGGGGATCATTAATGCGCGAGACTACTGGCTGTGTGAGCATGATATGGGAAATTAGCGAGAAACATATCGCAAAAAGTAAGGGTGGCTAAGAATTAAGAGTAGCCCTGCATGAAAAGAAACACAAATGTTTCAGAGAAGACAACTGACATTCCAATCGAAAGAATATATGCCTAAGGAACTTGACATAAAGCATTGATCTTACTCCCTGAAATCAACACAAATACAAAACAAAAAGAAAATGCATCAAAGTACATAGCCAGAGCGCAATAATAGGTTCGAACCAAGGGTCTTTTAATAGAACATTAACTTGTAGCTGTCTCATGCACAGAGAAAAAGTGAAGCCAAAAACAACTGAGCATCCATACAATAGTTAGTAGACAAGTAGAGAGCTTGTAGCCATTTTGTAAGCGTAAAACGTTGGATTCAATTTGAATAAGTTGGCGATTACAGCAGAAGAGCTAGAAAAATCCAATATAGGAAATAATGGAACATTGGATTTCGTCTTTAAGATGGTTCGGAGATCACGAATATTATGAAACACTTAAAACTAACGAAGCGTTCCTTCTAGTCAACAATTGAAATTTAGGATTCAGTGACCATGATACTACGGAAATAAAGGAGACAGAAAAGAAGAATGTAAAGGAAAATTATAGTAAATGGAAAATACAGTGCAACTACCCTAAAATAAGAAAGGAGGATTCAACAACATTGCACAGCACCACAGAACTAAGGTGTAAGCTTAAACAATTAGGTGATCTAAGATCTTGACGCAATCTCTAAGAATATTTTGAAGAACTAAACTGCCGAATCGTATCTCGGGATAAGCAAAAGATACGCATTACGCCCTAGGACGTCCTCTGGTATATCCTAATATCATTCTGACAGGACCTCCGTCTTATGTCCCACACACATCTTATGCGGATATGAGCAATATATTTCTTTTGATTTTCACTGATCAAGAATGTCAGTAGCTATTTGAGGAAATTTTGCTGACAATGAGACAGCTTTCGCAACTTATACATCTCGCCATCTTGACTGGCGTTTCACCCAAGTCTTTTCACTCACATTCACACATAGCCACAGACAGCCTCTCCTCCCTCCATACATTCTTATTCTCTTTCATATCTCGACCTGAGCAAGACACGTAAATGCCATGAAAAATTAATTTATGTTTTTCATGAAACATATATTTTGGGTCAACTGTCGAATTATTTTAGAGTGCGGTTTACGTTGCGCAACTGTTTTGTTGTATTGAACTTCGATCACAAGAGGCACAAGGCTTATGTCTAATGCTGTTTCAATGCGGAGAAACGAAGAGCATGCGGCTCATGGAGGCACGTCATCACTAGAAAAGTAAAACACGGAATACATCGCAATCGTAACTAGGAAACCAACCCAGCTTCCACAGTCCAGGCAGTAACGTCGGGAACTTTGGTAGGCACGCTGTTTCGAACTCTGGGACCGACTATTCTCACTGACGTTTTCCACAGTTTCTTCTCTCTATCACCAGGCAAATGTCGTGATAGTATCTTAAGAAAAGCCATGCATAATGCCCTCCCCATTCCTTAGGTAGCCCCTTCCCGGACTGAGCCAAAGATGCCAAAGGGCCATCAATAAATTCAAATTAACTAGGGAACCATACTTTTCTGAAAAAAAAAATAGGGAACTACTAAGTGTATGAAAAAAGGCACCGCAAGGAACTCCTAGAAATGAAGTGTCATGCAACCCCACGAATTGGATCTAAAGATAACAATCTGGCCCATTTCTTACTCCAACCTACCCGCTATTAAGTATTTTTCTGCCGTTCTTTACGTTTTCCGATTCTCGTCTTCCGGAACTCCAATCTCGTTTTCTTGAGAACCAATTGAAAGGGACAGGGGGAAAAACCAACAAGGCCAAAACACAAGCTTCTCAGGGTAATGGAAATATATTGGGCAACAACTATTCTTTTGCCCTTTACTCAGTTTCCTAAAATTTCAATCACGAGTCTCTCTCAGTTTCCGACTTTCCATGTTCAAGAATTGAAACGGGTCACCAGATCAAGTTTTAGACCGGGTTAACAAAAGTAACCTAGTTAAAGGTCTATCACGTTTAAGATGGCTATACAAGAAAATCGAATAACATAATCTCAATTTCGGATATTTTGGACCCTGTGGGTATTTCCCCTGTACCCTTTAATACGTAGGGTTGCTTGATACTTCGTTTCTAGAATTTTCTTCCGGTGCTCTCTTGCACGCACCTATCAGTTCCTTATTTAGAAAGTAGCATACCGTATGTTCCCTTGTTAGCTGGGTGTTCCATAGTGGTTTCCTACCAACGCAGACAATAACTCATAAAGTAACATTACAACACTGCCATGTATCAGCAATATTGTCAATTAGCAGACCGGACAGGATGGAAGAGGAAAATCAACGAAGAAGCCTCTTCATAGCTCTAACACAAGATGAAATCCCCTATAAGTTTCCAATTCAAGCCGATACGCATACTCAGAAACAGTCTTCGTAACACAGACTAGTAAATACTAGTCACAATCAAAACACCTTCGTAGAATTGTGGTTAGAGCGACGATCTACAAATCAGAAGGTTCAAGATTGAAATCCCTTTGCAGAGAGTTTGTAAATTTACAAGCAACTTTATACGTCATCATGACGACAATGGGCAAATTGCAAAAAAATACTATTTTTATGTATACTAATAGACAGCAACCATTCTCTATTCTAGAGGGTGATTCAAAATTAATAGTGCAAAAGAAGTATGGCTCGTATTTTTAAAACTATCGTTTATATGGTCATATTCAATGGGGCAAGGGGGCGCTTGCTCCTCCTGCCCTAGGCACAAAATGTGGGGATTAGTCAGTCAAAACAAACAAAAGAAGGCGTTATGTGTATGTGCGCTGTCCTTGTCCGCTCCCTCCCGAAAATCGTAACATGGGTGCTCTTGGACATATTTCTTATTTATTCATTACTTGTACCGACCAGTAAGCAGGTCTTTCATTACAATTGCAATTCTTCACGTCCTTTTCTTTGAAAGACTTTCCAGGGAACAGCTACACACAAATGTTTCAGTGCTGGTTGTAAGTTGTATTTTTACATAAATCAACGAAAAGGTTTCAAAGCGTTCAAAAGAAATGATACTATAGAAATTATCAACAACGTGATGCGTGCAACAAATTGCTGTAATGTTTACAGAGTAACTGCAGATTATTTGAAATAATTTTGTGACATTTTCTATTCCTCAATAGAACCATTTATATATTGTGCTAAGTAAATAGTACGAACGAGAATAATCATCCTGAATATTCTCATATCCTGTTTTATGACGGAATACAGCTGCAAATGTCATTATTAATGTACATAAGATGGATACTGCTCACCGTTCTTGTGGCTAAACTCGTGAAATTCTGTAAAGAACGAAGCGGCCGTAGTTCAGTTCGTACAGCGCAGGGATTCCGCCAGTACTTTCAGTTTGCGGGGGTATAAAGTCAGGGAGGTGTCATGCATGGTTTCTATCGATTTTAACCGTATACATTTTAAAGTTTAGAGTTTTCTAAAAAAAAAAAATGAGCGACACCCCCACAGGGGGTCTGGCAGAATCACTGGTAGAGCGTTGGATTCTCATTCTGAAGGTCCTAGGTTCGATACCAGCGACCGACCATCCTGACAGGTTTTTCCAGTTTTCTTTAGTCACATCAGGCAAATGCCGAATAGTACCTTCAACTTAGGCTGTGGTCGACTCCTTCCCTTCCTGATCATCCTGGCTGAGGTTTTCCAAAGTGTTTCCTCAGTCACGCCAAGGAAATGCCTGGATGGTACCTTCAACTTACGCCCTGGCAGACACCTACCCGCATCCTTTCCCCTCGCCTTACCCAGCCTGAGCCTTAGATGCCTGAAAGTCATAAGTTCAAGTTCGAACCTCACGTGCGACCATCCTGACAGATTTTTCAGGGTTTCCCTCTTTACTAAGCGAATACCGGAATGGCTTAGTACGCAAGATCATGACCGCTACCTTTTCCATTCTTTCCTTTACCATATGCCGGTCCGATTGAAAGATTCTTAAAGTTATAATTCAATTCAATTCAACAAGAGGCAATCCAACGCGGTATTTTTAAAAAACCATCAATACATCAGATCAATTATTTTAGCATTTTCCTATCTTGTACACAAGAGCAGAAGAGAATGGACCGCACCACATACAGCGTCTACTAGTAATAGTGCTTTAACAAAACTTCATTTTAATTTGAAACTATCATCCCCAACAACGCAAGAAGACGCTAACCTAAAATAAATGGTTCCTTTCCCTGTAAATTTTCGTTTTAAAAATATGTTCCTGCAAATAACAACAGAATCTCCAAAATACCACGGAAGAATAATCAAACAATGAAAGGAACGACTAACTCCATTAATACAATAGAACGATCAACGGAAGACAAGATGCTAATCGCGCGGGATTACCCTCCCCACACTACTGGTTTCAATGCTAGATCACTTCCTCCCTGCTTCCTCGTTTTTCATGCGCAGTTGCTTTCTTCATCCGTCAATTCATAGGTGGCGCTAGTTTCTACATGAAACAATTGAACGCTAAAGGACGCGACCTTGGCCACTAGCGTCTAACCGCAGGTCACTGGAATTAAAATGGCGGCTGACTAAAGCGGAAGTGACGTTGTGTTTTCTCTTCTCGGGCTTTCTGCTCTGCTCGGGTCGGTCGATGGAAACATAAAAGGAGGTGTGGGATCGTACAAAACGGAAATATCCTTTGCATATTTCATCATGATGTGTCTATAAACATTATTTTAAAAGTCAGACATAATCTAGCACCTGCAACCTTAATACGACATACGACAAAAAAATACAGAGTCAAGTTGTGACCATTTTCAGAATATTTAAATCATAGGATACATAGCAGGTACTTCAAAATGCGCATTACAAAAAAATAGCATTTCCGTACATCCCCCTGTTTCAATTTAAATTTATTTGAGCTTGCAGATTAGCTTAAATTAAAAAGCATTAAATTTGTCTCTATTTGAATTATCATGGAAGCGTACAATGCAGAATGTAATGCAAAATCAAGGAGGGGGGGATTGGATTCAAGTACACAAGTCCTAGAACAAATGGTCTTTCCATTTATGCGTACCGTTTATTCTGAGCCACATTCTACTTCGTACGCACCCGAAATAAAGGAAACAGCATTAATTGAAGTACACTTAACGCCTTGTAAAACCTCGGGATAAATTGTACTTTAGGTCCGCAGCTTACGCCAGTTATTGTGCCATATCTAAGCTCTATACCAATTATTCCCGACTAAAACGTTCACAGAGACACTTCTATAAACCCCTAGCGACAGCCATTAATCCACCAAGTCTTGCAAAAATCTATATGTCCTCGTTTCCTTAAATAGACCTATGAGCTCGAGATGACCAACACTTAAAAGCATGGCGGCATGCGGATGAATACTAATGGTTCGTGTTTTGACACGTATTTTGCAACGAAAATCACGGACACATTGCCGAGGGAGCGATAACTTTTTTGTTCTTTGTTATATGCAATGCACATGACGTTTTACTCCCACGCCATGTACTCGTCCCAAACTAACAAGGAGCTAAATAATCCGACCCATCTTTCGTCCTTCGACTTTAATTTCAAATGTCCATGACTCGAAACATTCTTATATTGTACGTTTTAACATTTTTACATAAGTTGGAAATGCCACATTTCTCCTGTAAGTTTTACATTTTGGGGGACGTAAAGCAACATTAACCCATAGCTCGTATAAATATAATTATCAGGAAAAGTAATTTCGTTAAACTCCGGACGTGAAGGGGAGTGGAAAACAAGTCCATTCAATTGCATTAGGTTTATTGACTTAAGGTTCGGTGAAATTAGCTTAACAGGTGTTATAA
>JAGDQP010024734.1:17216-27618 GCA_022664845.1 Lepisma saccharinum
TATATATATATATATATTAACACGCTAGCGGCCATAATTTTGAAGATATTTGAACCAAATTTTTATATGTTGTTTCTAGGCTTAATAGCTCGGTTAAGTTCGTTAATGAGCAAAATCGGTCGCCATCTTGGATCCAAAATGGCCGCCGAACCCATTGTTGTATAGAATACACAGCCTAAACCGCTGGGGCTATTGAAATCAAATTTGGCATAAAGGTACAACATCACTTTTTGATTATGAAAATGTTACCTAATGAGTTCAAAGACGCCATCTTGGATCCAAAGTGGCGGACCTAAAAATCCATTTTGCACACCGTTTGAGCTAGAGATACGAAATTTGGCATAAAGGTGCATTATGACGAGTAGTTTAGGGAAATATCACAACATTTGGGAAAAGTCGCCATCTTGGATCCAAAATGACCGCCCAAAATCCCATTTTGCACACCGTTTCAGCTGGATAAATGAAATTTTACTTGAAGTTGTACTATCACAAGTAGGTTACGACAAAATAAGAAAACATTCAAAAAGTCGTCAACTTGGATCCAAAATGGCCGCCCCAAACACCCAATTTCCAAATCATTGAAGGCAGAGAAACGAAATTTTCAATGAAGGTGTATGACCAAGAGTAGGTTACAATAAATGGGGCAAATCTTCCCTTTGGGGCCGCAGCCAACCGTGGGAGGGTGAAGATGTACTCCGTGGTGGTGTAGTGCTGCAGGGAGATTTTGGTTAAGATAAAGGAGGCGCATCCTCTCAAAAGCACTGAAGTTGGGGGGCGAGCCCCGGCTCCCAGCGAAACTTCGAAATCTACCTCAGCCTGTAGGCCTACCGAAAGGGATTTTTTTCTTGTAGTGTCGTTTCCGTTCTGCTGTCTCCGGGTTGGAGAGTCAGAACGGCGACCATGGCATATTAAAAAAGTAATTAAGTTTTCACCGCGTATTCAATAGTTCCGATTTTGGATGTAATATTTCCGATTTTATTACATCAAATTTAGCTCAAAAGTTTCCAAGAACTACAATGAAGCGTTACAGAAATAAATTTTGGCATTTTTAGTTCCTTTCGAAGAGAAATCATCTGAATTAGTGGATTATGCTTATTACCCACCCGGTTGAAGTTTCAGCCTAAAAGTTTTGTTATCCGAGTTCTGACGCAGTCAGAAATTAACTTTTGGATTATCTGTTGGTATTTCATCAGTGTTTTAGAAATTATTTTTTGATGCCGTAAAGTAAGAAGACGATGCCAGAATAAACCTGTTTTTTCTTCCCCGATTCCATGAAACATCTTGAGGGAAGTGTGGTATATACTCTAATTATCAAGTAAGTCAGTAGGAATGTTTTACTTTCTAACTATCCGTGTTTGATCAAGATGGAAATTATTTAAATTTTAGAGCAGTGATATGAAAATTTAAATATCTCTTTTTGGGATAACTTACCTAAAATTTTATTCGAACGAAAATTTAATTTGGTGTGCATAAACTTTAAGTTTTAAAAATGTAACTATTTTCAAATATTAATTTCGATTGAAATAAATGTTTATGCGGTGAAAATTCCTTAACTTGGATGTAAGTATTGTAATTATTGTTAGTGTGTAATATAGGTATTCCTCCCCCTTAACGGATTAGCCTAATATTTTTTTTCATAACTTTAAATTTCACGGAGTTGGAATTGCTTCATTAAAGTGTGAATTCTTCACTTATTTCCATACGTGTTGTAACTGGAGTTCGTTATTTATTAACGAGATTAGGGCAAATCGAAGAAAAAGATTCCCTTGGTTCATGTGAGATGTGGATCACAGGATTCTGAGAGTTGAGGTGATGTAAAATAAAACTGGTAGGATAAGAAAAAATGACGTCAATTACGAAGCGATTTCTTATTATGGCCTCTGACAGTTTTATTGTGAATCTTAAAATATATATTTTTTTTTACTTTCTCTTATATACGTAAGCGAGAACATAAAACTTACTTAAAACTCCTATTAGTATTAAATGAGAATATAATCGAGATAACTATTTGTTATCAGTACTACCCGCTAATCAATATACCAGGAGGATGCATCTCCTTAACTCCCAGTGAATATTAACGCATACAGAGCTCTATATTTCTTACTCAACATTTTTAAATTTATGAAATTAACCCTGTAAGGACAAATAAGTTTAAATACAAGACAAACCTTGATAACAATAAAAATTCTTAGTATGATTATTACTCTTATACTATGTCCAAGGTCAATCTATTCCTAAGCTATCTAACTTGCCGCAGCGGCATATAAATTTAGAAGTTCATACTTTCTTTTGTTGTTCTATTCGAGACACACGTAAAACATACGTAAGCTGTGGAATGTTCGAGAGGAATAGTTTCACACCTGGACGTGGAAATAAATGTTGAGTGTCATTATCAGCACAATTATCCAAACGTTCACTGCCAGTATGTCAGACGAAAAGACTTGAGTATTTACGAATAATACGATGTCCAAGTCTGCACTTGATATTTATCTAATCACTGACATATGCTTCTTGCTCCCATATGTAAATCACTATACCGCGGGATCCTGGCTAGCCTTATCATCTATCATTAACACTATTGTTACCTTGTCTACCGCCTCTCTCCTGACGTATGGAACTCTACATATTGTCTCTCGTGCACATTGAGATGTACAGGAATTCACTGCTTTGTCTTCCACTTTGAAAAAATAATGTCTTATACGGCGACTACAAAAAGTTCCGTCCAGTACTCCTGATTCAGCACTGTTTTGTTCCCGCTACACTGTTGCTGACTCCTCTCCGACGTTTCGCGCATAGTTGCCAGTCCCTGGCTTTTCAGTCCTCGATTGTTACTGTTATACTGTCTGTTGTTTAATTTAACCTTCCGACCGTGGTGTGTTACAGACTAATATTGCCGAATCCTCAGTATTCGTTCCTCCGTTCGTGATTTCTTTATAATCAAAAGTCCTTGGATTGGCAGAAACATGATACTTCCATAATTGATAATTCTTTATCTCTTTAACGGATAACGTAAATGTGCAAATGTTTAATAAACCAATTTGGATCAGTAATTCCCGTGTTGCTTAACTAAAATATAAAATTAGGAAATGATTGCTGTTATTTGTATAGCATATAGGAAACTAGGATACCAACCATATATTTTCTATTTTGTTCCCAAAATGTGTGCTCCTAGCACATTAATACAAACATTAATAAAACTACCTTACTCCTCTGTGCTAGTGCTGTGGCACTAGGTAGCGTTGGAACCTTAAGAAACGAGTTAAAATTCACAAGTAACTTTCCGTAGTGGTGGAAACATAAAGAATTCAGGTTAAGTTACTGTATCAAAATATAAGTTGATGCAATTAAAAGTGTAATTGAAATATGGTAATTAAAGATAATTGTTATTTATGAAACAAGAACGCGAATTAAAATTATCCTCTTCTCTGAAGACAAGCAGCTAAAATAAAGTCTGCATCCTCCTCCGTTTATTTCAAGAATAGATTCGTAGGAGCAGCTAACACTACAACGTAGTGAGAAGTACGAGTGGACTTGAAGTTTTTGTTTCCCTATATGCATTTTTCACTTCCAGGGATATCACTACAGATATGAAGTGATGTGGTGTACATGAGTACTCCTCATGTTGAATCTTATTGCCTTTGACTATCTCTCCAAAGTTTGCTTATTAAGCTGCAAGAGTTTTCATTCCAAGCTTGCACTTGATAGACTCTTGAAAAGTGATACTGCTTGAAGACGTTAAAGGTAGGGTTTGTTCAACAACTGTGCTTCTATCTAGTTTTATTTTCCCATGAAAGCGTTTCTGCAGAAGTGATCTAAAAGTGACTGTGACTAAAGTTTAAGAGTGAACTGACGCCTATGGCGGACTGTAACCATAGCAACTTAAATAACTGACATTAAAACATCAATTATTAAGACAGATTGACTGTTCAGCTGTAATTTATTATAATATTATCATAAAACAGTAATTATTAAAACGAACGTGCAATGGATGGGCTTAATTAATACCATTTCCGGACTAGATAAATGAACATAACAGATCTGAGATTGCCTTCTGGCGTAAGTTTACTAATTCCTTCGGCTTTGATAATTTTGTTTTTGTCTATTGTTGCATTGTTGGAAACCTTGCTTTGCTTCTTAAACACTTTATCCTTTTGCAGTTTTATCTTAAATATTCCCTAATGTAAAAAAGGCTATATTTGCTGTTACACAAAAATTCGCATGAACAAAGAAAAGATGTGATAAAAGTGTTTCTTTAATGGTTTCTTCATTTTTGTATGTTCCATACTTTCTTTCTGTGTTTTTCATTCCATGTATATAAAATAGAATATTGTGTTTTCCATATTGCAATTAAAACATAGAAGTGTTGAAAGGTTACATTATGTTCCTATTACTAAGGTATTTATCTCCGTGTAGTAGTGAACAGCCGTTTTAATATCCAACGGGTCAGAATCTTCATTTTCACCTTTCACTTCCCAACCAGAATCAACCAGACATTCAATAAACATGTCAATAAACAGCTTCTTATCAATTTTATCCTACAAAACGTCTTTTCTGTTTTAAAAGCGAGTTACATATCTACCTACAACCATTTGTAGTGTGTATATTTCATTGATGGATTACTGCTGTAGTTTGATAATTTCCCTCTTTATATTTAGATTACTTCCACGTTCCTTTTTATTTTTGCCTAGATTCAGAAAGTTTGTTGTTGAACAAGAGATCATCTGAAAATATTTCTTTTAATATAATCTGGATAGTACGTCTGTGATATGACTGGAATATGAATTTTTTGTATCTTGGAATGTGCAGTGGAGGAGAAGAGAATATGATGCAGTGTTAACAAGTAAACGCTACTTTACACCTCTAGAAACAGCATTTCCTGACAACATGTAACACTATTTGTATCATAGCCACACAAGTTTGAGAGTTTCATGTAGTTATAAATAACGTTGCTAAGTTGTTTTGTGTTATTCTGCGTAAAGAAGAATCGTTCTTGTGCATGTTCACTTTAGTTAAGTATATAGAAAGCACAGACTAGTTTATGTCAGTCGCCTGTGAGTACCATTTAATGCTCTGTGACATTCAAGTGTGGAAAACAATTGAAGTCTGCTTTCGGAGTCAGTGGTTTTAAATACTGTCAGAGCAAATTAAGACAGCACAATTGTATACATATCCGTGAATCACTATTATAAATTGCACTGTAAACAATTGTCTTATAACATAGCTGCTTGCTAGTACAGACTGTCATCGATTATCTTAGAAGAACCGCAGCAGAATTAATGATTTCTATCTTCGTCATCAGAAGTATCCAAGAACACAGCGGTGTGAACTTTAAAATTAATAAACGTCGAGTGTCAAATATTCCCTTGTTTAGAAGTACAAAAATAATATCTTCTTGGCACACTGCACAGACATTTTATTCTCAACAGTACGTCGTGATAAAATCATTTTCCATTAAAAGCGATATCTTATAGCTACATAATGATACACCATAAGATAGACGTATGTGTAAGTTTCTTCCATTAAATATGATACATCGAAGTACCGTATTGAACTTGTAAAGAAATTACCTCAGGAAGTGTGCTGTAACAAAACCCATAAGATTTATATTGGATAACCAAGTTAGCTGTCCACACATCGGTGTTATTCGTCATATCAGAAACCATAGAACATCGTGTCTACATTATTCAAGTGTTTGAACTAGGTGAAACTCCGTGAGCTGTGCACTTGAACACATTCTATCATTAAATTATTCTTCGAGTGTGTTTGATCAATCGAGTATGTACTAGTTTATCGTATAGTGGCGTGTGAGACCATCATACTGGGGAGAAACCTTAAGAAGCTAGAAACGCGACTTTTCTTGCCAACTCATCTTATTAGTTTTTCGAGAAACCATATTTTATTATCTCATATTTCCTACAACTTAAAGTTTGGTTTAATTATTTTCTGTTTTTTTTTTTCACATTAGGGGAGAAACAATTCATTAGTTTTTCCACGTCAGGGGAGAAAACTTTTCGTCAGCTTTTACACAAGAAGAGAAATCCATATTAGCACATGGGGAGAAACCTATTAAATTATGTACTCAGAATAGTGTTGTTAAAACATCGAAAGTGGAAATTGTTCTAAAGCTTGAAAGACTGCAACATATAAATATATTAGTTGTCTTACAAAAAATAAAGAATCATTGTTTTTGTACCATATCGCGCATTGAAGTTGTGGACAATTTCAAGAGAGAATTAACGCATAGAGAATTTTACTTTGTGTATGATTGATTCTACCAAGTTATCTTTAATCCAATAAAACTGTATCTACATTGGAAACATCTCGTCGACTTTTCTTTCTTTACAACACCTCTCCTCATCACAAGATTGCACCGAGTGCATAGATCAAAGTAAAACTCGTTATAGCGTCTTTGGCCTATCCTCTTAAACATTTCCTCATTTAGCATTAGTTTGTTTATCTGTTTCTTCAATTCAATTTCCACAATTTTATGGTTTTCAATTTTATTTTTTCATTCCTTTGTAGAGTTCCCGTTTCGGTTTCAAATAGCACAATATAGAAGCCCCAGCTAATATACAAACGTTTTAGATAGTTTATTCGACATTGCTAATTATTATATCTTTTCTATAACTAAAATGAAAGTATAGGGTCAAATACACTTTCCGAACAGCCTTTATGGCTTTAGTTGGACATTAATTTCATCATCCATTGATTTAACAACAGGTTCGGTCGAACCGGTGTGAACCGTCTGAATATCACCACTACTGTTATTAAACATTAACCATTTCATTACGTTTTACTTTTATTATTGAACAAAATTATAGGAACAAAATTACAAGATATGATTTCAAAAAGTAAATTTAGTAAAGATAGTTAATCATTACTTATTATTTTTGTAATTATGTTGATTGAAGTGGAAACACTAAATATGTTTATTAATTTAAATACTCTAGTATTTTAACGGTGTTGTTAGCAACGCAAATTTTAAATATATTACCAAGTATTAGCACATTTCCGTTAAAATTCAGTGCAATGCATAGGAACGCACAGTATGTATTTTGTGTGCAGGTGCGAAAAGAGACTGCAAGTCGTTAACTCTAAGTGTTCTTAAGATCACGTCTTGAATAATTCAAGCAAACAAAGAGAAGGCGTGAACTGGATCTTTATCCTCACTCTGAACATGAACAAATACCGTCAAATGAAACCAAATTGTGTTTCAACCGAGATAATCTTCATTGGAATATGTAAATGTACATGTAAAACTACAAAAAGTTTGAGGAAATAGTATACTCTTGAATAATAGTACAACAAGAAGAATTAATTGTGTATAAATGAAATTAATTTAATTTATGACTATACATAGATTTTTATTGGGTAACGAGGAAATTTCATTTTAAAAATGTATACGGTAATAATATGTAAACATATGTTAAATGAAACGGACAAATAGATAAATTTAATGAACCTAAATCATACAAATACAGAGCATTCATTTATTATAAATGCCGGAAGGAATAATGCCCCAACTCTCAACACGTATTCAAAAAAGTACTAATGAGCTGAATAATAACACAAGTACATATAATGAATTTCTGTATTACACATTCTACCCTATGTCAGATACCTCCTAGAGGTGATGCTGAAAATGGAAACAGGAAACGTTGTATATTCCACTAATGCTCACTGACATTTTCATTGTATTTTCGTTCAACCTCACTAATTTCCTTCCTTATGCTTTTACTAATTTCTATATTATATTTTATTCTTTATGCTGCTTCTGTTTCCTTATGTCTTTCCTTTTCTTTAGAAAGAGTTTATATATATATATATATATATTGAAATATTTTTCTCCTTTATTCTTCTTGATGGCTACTATTTCCTTGGCTCTCTCTTATTATCTCAGGTAGTAGGCCTACCTCGTTTCTACACTGTAAAAAAAAACACACTTTTTTAACACTTTTTTGAACACCTTTGAGCACTTTCTGGAAACGACTTTAGCTCACTTTCGAACACTTTTATAGTGTCCAAAAGTGAAATAAAGTGCTATGAAAGCGTCTCAAAGGTGTTCAAAAGTACTTTAAAAGTGTACAAAAGTGTTCCCTTAATAGTACTACAAAAGTGCTTAAAAGTGATAAAGAAGCGCCCTCAATTTTAATGTGTTCCAAAAGTGTGTTTTGGAAACTAGTTTTGACTACTTTCATGACACTTTATTCGCTTTCAAGCACTTTTGGAACAATTAAATGCACTTTCTAGACACTTTCATACACAATATTTTTGTGTTCGCGGCAGCGCGTTTTTCGTCAATTTAGACCCCCTTCCCCGCAGTAACGAACATTAAGTAGATACCCTATCCCTAATGCTTAGACGCCCAGCATAAATAAGTAAAGCTTAAACTCCCGACCCCGAACGCTGACGTAATATTTGAACGACTCCTGAAATTAAAAAATGTACATGTTTCAAACACATATTGGTAACTGTGGAGCGTAGTATCAAAATTCGTTGTTTATTTTTTACTGTAAATAACGAATTTTGATACTATGCAGTACAGTTAAATATGTATTTGAAGCATGTACATATTTTAATGTCAGGAATCGTTCAAATACTTCGTCAGCATTCGGGGGCGAGAGAGGTCAAGCTTTGTTTATTTTTGGTGGGAGTCTACGTATTAGGGATAGAGCATCTACTTAATGTTGCTTACTAAGGAGGGAAGGGGTATAATTTGACCAAAAACGCTCTGACGTAAAATCTGAATGACATCTAATACATTTAGCTGTGACGCGTAGTATCTATATTCGTTATATCTAATTTTTTCCTAAATACTTTGAAAAAAAAATAGTCATTTTTACCTGTGGCTTCAAAGGCTGCAAATTAAAACCTAATTTATCCCTGTAAAATCACATGTTTTTGGTAAGTTTTATAAAAGTGGATATAACGGATTTTGATACAACGCGCCTCAACTATAACTTCAACCTTGAATCTTATACAGATAGTAAATATATACTTTCGGTATGGCTGATATATATATTTAAAATATTTTAAAAAACCACCACAAACCATATCATGCTGGGTACCACAAAAAATATTCCGATTGATTTCTTTCCGTGTTTTCTTGTCCCAGACGAATGTCGGCATGGTATCCTTAATTCAGGCACGTACGTACTAATTTTTAAGTAAAACATGACAACACCTTTAAAAAATTAGCATCTAAATCAATAAAAATAAAAAAAATGTAACCCCAAATATAGGAAAAAAACATTACAATTTTATTTATGTTTTAACAGTTAGTAAATTGTACACACGGTTGATTCAGTAAAAAAAAAATATACTATGTTCTTTCTCTCCAAAAATGAGTTTAGAAAGTCAACAGTCCAACAGAAAAAAACAACAAAGAAAAAAGCAGGAAAGATAAATGTTCACATTAAACACTTCAAACACGTGTAAACAACTTCTGTGCTTTTTATATCACTTTTAGTGATACAATCTTCGGTAACACAACGAAGGTCAAGGTGCAGCGTCCGTAATTGCCTTCTTCGACACACCCTGGAACAATAATAGATAGTACTGTATGTATTTACTATAAAATAGAATACATTAATCACATGAATCTAAAAGTGGTATCTTCTCTGAGGAAATTAACAGATTAAAAAGCATGTATAGCAACCAAGCAGCCGTGACTTAATAGACAGATTGTTAAGTGTGTTAGCATTTGGAAGGTTTCCAATTCGAAACCGGCGCGGCTGCTGGCCATCCTGACCGGGGTTCTTTTATGGTTTTCCTGGTCACACCTGGCAAATGCTGTGATAACACATTCAACACAGGCCGTGACCCGACGTCTTCCGGCATCCTTCCCCTTCCCTATTTCGGCCTGAGACTGAGATGCCCGAAGGCCATAATAATAATAGTAAAGAATAATATATAGAGTAGTCGTAGTTCACTTGGTAGAGCGATGGCTTGACAATCGGAATGTCCTGGAAACGATCTTAGCGACATCTCATTCTGACTGAGGTTTTAGCAGGGTTGATTGTCATACCATGTAAATACCGGGATAGTACCTACTGATGATTCCCTGACCGACATCTTCCAACATCCCCTGCTCCACCATATATTCAATCCTCAGCCTGAGTTGCCTAAAGACATAAATACGTTCAATTATTGAATAATAATAAATATTTTTTAATAACACTCACAATCGGAACTTCATTTGATAGACGAGCACATTCAGGTCTTGCTGCCGGTATGGCGTGCAATTTTTATATATCGATCGGTATTATCGATCGATCGATATTTTGAGACTTGAAATATCGATATCGATAAAAATCTATATATCAAACGATTATGCGATTTTTATTTCCTATGATTTTTTATTTTCGATATTCTATTCTCGATTTCCAATGATATCTGGTGT
>JAGDQP010024735.1:0-10897 GCA_022664845.1 Lepisma saccharinum
GAAGCTCAAGGCCGGCATTTTCGATGGCCCACAGATACGGCAGCTCATAAAGGACACTGAGTTCCAAAACTCCATGAACACGCTTGAGTGCGCCGCCTGGAAATCGTTTGTGCAGGTGGTGAACAACTTCCTGGGGAACACGAAGGCAGCAAACCACGCCACACTCATCAGCAACATGATAGAGGCCTTCCAAAAACTCGGGTGTTTGATGAGTCTCAAGATGCACTTCCTGTTCTCACACTTGGACAAGTTTCCTGAAAACCTTGGGGCGATGAGCGACGAGCAGGGAGAAAGGTTCCATCAGGACATGCGCCAAATGGAGGAGAGGTACCAGGGGAGGTGGGACGCAGTCATGCTGGCGGACTACTGCTGGTCGCTGAAGAGAGACAACCCAGCAGCTGCTCACACACGGAAATCGAAGAAACGCCGATATCTGCCTTGAACTTTGAACTCTTGTGTCATGTAACGCTCAACTGTGACTATATCTTGACATTCTGCCTTGGCAATGTTCAGTCTGCCTTCCATTTAGTTACAATAGGTTTTGTGTCGGAATTGCAGGAATTCATTAGTTCATATTGTTCCGCTGACTAGTCATGTAACGCTCATAGTTATGCTTATTAAATTTAATATGCATTACTTTGAATACGTTGGTAGTTACAATTGGTTTTGTGTAAGAATTGCAGGAGTTCATATTGTTCCGCTGACTATAGTCATGTAACGCTCATTCTTATTATTATATTTAGAATTATGCTTATCAAATTTCATATAAATGAATTAATTTGGATACGTTGACTTTTATTTCTTGAGGGAAACGGACAAAATTGTCAGGGGTTTATCAGCAGAAATTAGTTTTTCTTACGAAAAACAGATTTTTTTTAAATGTCTGTAGAAAAAAATCCTGACCTGAGTGAGCAAAACCAAGGTCATTTTCGGACTCAGGGCATCAAAATTAGTCTAATTCAGCTGAAAAACCCTGGACGATTTTCCAAAATTTTATTTTTGTTGCCCAGTGTAATTAATGCAGAAAGTTTTGCAGACACAACTTTTATAGTCCTCCGTTTTTTCTCCAGTTCAAAATGCGCATCTCGTTATTTTCATAGAGTCCTACAATGGTTATTTCCTACGATAGAGACGGAGAAAAAGGACAAGAGGGAGAGACAGAGAGAAGTTGAAAAAACCGAAAGGATTTTGAAACAATCACGATTGTCTCTGACCGCTGTGATTGAGGGCTTGAGACTTGCCTGAGAATAGGGTGTGAGAAGGAAGAGGAAGGAGGGATTTTACACAAACCTGATAGAATAGTGACCATTCATGCTTCGAAGAGCTTTCACATTTCAGCCTCTACCAAGGAAGAACTTGCCTCTGCTTGGACAGGGGTACACATGCCAAATACAATGTAATTCGTTTTTACGTCACCAGATGTAGCTCTGAGCAGCGCACGTTAATGAGAGGTAGGTAGTGAATGAGGGCGGTAGGAAAAACTACCTTAATGCTATTTAAAAAGTACACCTATGAAACATTTAACGATCAATGAATTTGCAAATGACATTGAGTAGCGCAAACCCCTTGTTTGTTTCCAAAAAAACCATTCCTTTCTGCAACTTGTTTTCCTCTTGGTGCTTTAATGTCCAGTTTAAAGATCTCTGTTTGCATACAGCATTCCATCATTAATAGAAACAATCCTGTGATGTTGTAATAATAGTATTGTGATTGTATGGGAAGAGACATTTTTCAAAACTAGGTTAAAAGCAGTTTGAGCCGCAAGTGCAGAATTCTGAAAGCTGTCCTTGTCTCGTATAATGCTCCCTCACGAGCTCTTGCTGAGATCTGATGGCAACATCTTTGTGAAATTCTTGTCGCCGAATGTCAGGTCATTCACTGAATCATAAAAATCCACTCCAGGCCGAGGCTGTTACTAGGAAGAAATGAAGAAGGAATTTACCAGAAAATGTTTCGGAACAACTTTTTGCTATTGAATGCAATGTATTAGGTCAGCTACATGTGGGATAAAATACACTCAGGACTTCCCTTCCGTCCTGAAGAAAAATCCTGAAAGACATCTGTGAAGACGAATTTTCAGAGTATATAGAAGATTTTCAATTGTATGAATTGGTAAAAATAGCCAACCTGGAGTGGAAGATATGTATGGACGAATGTTAAAGAAATGAATGCTATAAGATAAACAAGATGCCGGCTTTGAATGTTGACAGACGAATACATAATAGACAGAGAGAAAACGCGAAGAGGATAGGGAATCTGGTGAGTCATGACGATGCTCACGTACTGCTCTTTTTTCTGGCAAAATAATATTTAGTACGCTGCGTTCACGTATTAAAAGAAAAGAAAGTGTTCCGCTTATAAAAAGGTAAAAAACGAAGAAAAAAAACACACACAAAAAAAAACCACCACCACACAAATGATCGATTATTCTGGAAAGGTTTAGTATGAGCGACACAAAATAGCTTATGAACTATTTTCATTTACGTTTAAATTTATTGAAATAAGCAGTGTTATTCTGGAATTATTTTAGTCACATTTTCTTTACTGTGGATTAATTTCTTAATGTAAGATATGATTTGACCATTTTGAGCATAGATATGATGTTAAAGACACGCTCAAGTGAGTAAGAATTCTTCTGTTAAACTTTTGTGCATTTCCGTAATCCACGTCCGCTCTGCCAGTCATAACTGCGGATAATAGGGACTTTTGCTGTAGATTCTATCATCAATTTTGCCAAAAAACGAACCATATACGCAGTGTTAAAATATACAGAGAGCAACCTCAATGTTTAATACATAGTGTTGAAGTATTTTTATTTTTTTCTTAATTTCCTAATAAGTATACACCTGATTCACAAGTTGAGATCTTACTGTTTAAAGCTCAATAAACATACTAAAGAATTCACCTACATTTAACAAAAAACCACCACCTGTACTAATATTCACGTGTTCACGGTTTTGTGCAAATTGATTTTAATTTTAATTGTGATTTGAAAAATAGCTTTGTGAATTAAACGTACCGTAATATACTTAATTACAATATAAAATAACCCATCACGTTAAATAAAATACGATAATGTTTGTGAGACATTCACTTCGGATCGCTTTGTTCTCGAAAATTTTAGTTAACAATAAAATTACAAACAAAATCTTAATCAGAATATTATTATTATTTGAAGCAATAATGAAAATGACGCATTTAAAAATATATCTACGGCCGATTTCACAAAACACCCGAAAATAGGCAAATCTTTTATTCATTTGAAGTTCTCTCAGTTTAAAATCAAATCCTCCACCATAGCGCTTTTACTTTCTTTTAAGAAGTCAATGAATTACCAAAGAAAACAATACAAGAAGTGTCGAATGCAAGTGTGTCACGAAACATTTTGAATTTTGGTTATATTTTTATCTATATATTCTATGTGGAAGGCAGTTTTCATAGCAAGTGATGTTTCAATTCATTTAGACTTAAGGTAGTTATTTAGTTTAGAGTAACCAGAAAAGAAAACAGTTTACAATAACCAGAAAAGAAAACAATCAAGTGTGGTGGGTAAAGTTTGAGCTTGTGACCGCCAATTTATTTTCATATTCACAATCCACACAATTACAGCGTCTAACTTCAGAGTCAACTTTATGTCACCAATTACAATACTAAGAAAGCAATTTAATAAAGCATTCGAAGTCAGCATATTAACAAAGAAAGCAATTTGCTTTCATATTTCCATGCAGATAACATTAAAAAAATATCTGCCCTTCTTTATTATTTCCATACAGCATCACTTCTTTTTTTAGTATTTCCATACAGCAATGAAAGGTAAAGTTCATTATCGTTTCCATGCAAGTAATGTTCATTATCAAAACAACAGAAGCGTTTAAGGTACCTATCAAAAATGTTAACAGACTGTGAAACGCTGTGTCGTTAAAATTATCAATACACCAGATCTTTATATTTCTTTATTCAATATACAAGTTATATTGCGGAAAATACGAATTAATTGTGTTTTACAGTAGTTTACCAGCTAAAAGCCTAAGATGTATTACTTCTTGATTATTGTAACTAATTAAGAACATCATAACACCACCTTTGAATGTCTCCTAAATAATACATTTAGCGAATTATATTCTGACGGTACATTTCTCAGGCTAGGTAAATTTACATATACATAAATCGTAACAATTTCAATAAATAAATAATATGCAAACTAGGTTTTCATTATTTTTCCTTACTTTTTTACAGTAGTAAATGAAGAGCTTGGATAGTTTTCTTCTAGACGGAGTGACAGAGGAGTATTATCTCTCAAGAGCACAAAAGAAAAAAAAAAACCTCCTCGGAAAGTTCTTGGGAAATAGTAATAACAAACAAAACTTAGTTTTATATCCCCTTCTGCTGGACAGGTTTCTCAAAGGAAACTGAGTTTTGAACAGTATTTATTTAACCGAAAGTACCTTTAGTTGTAAATACACGACACAGATGTCACATTTATTGTTTCTTTGGACAATCATTGCACAGCTAGATTGCCAAACACAAAAAATCTCGAACTTAAAATTTAAAATTTTTCAAAGAATACGCTCACTTTTTATGCTCATTACTCTGTTTTCCTTAACTTTATTCAAGTTTTTTCACATCTTTAGAGGGAACTTCCTCGAAAAGTCAGAAAAGGTTTAACAATGTAAAAAGGATTGCATGTACAATATCAACACAGCAGTTCCAAAATAACAATGCTTCGCTAAAACATGCGAAGTTCTCATCAAGCGTCAGCTTTTTATTTTTCACTGCCATTGTGAACTATTGGGATAATAATAATAATAATTAAAAAAGCTGACTTGTTGAGCAATGAGTGCAATCTTACTAGATACTCTGAACAAATCAAAATTACATACACACAATGAAATAGCAAGTATGTTTAACGCCTATCGTGTATGTGTAATAACAGAAAACAAACAACACAATTTGGTCTTGTTTCTTATCAATTAATATGAGACTTCTCTTGTTTCTTGTATGAGTGATTCTTCTTTCCACTCCAGTTCAGCTTATCATGGTGTGCATGGAACAATGAATGTCGAAATAAGCTTTATCAGAGAAACTCTTGCCACATTTTCTGCAATGAAACGGTCTGTCTGGTGTGTGAACGGTTAGGTGTTGCTTTCTATGCCATTTCCTCCTGAAGGCTTTCCCACAAACGGGACAGGGGAATGGTTTCTCCCCTGTGTGTATCAGAAGATGCCTTTTCACATCGGTTGGAGTCCAACACTTCTTCTGGCAAATAGGACACTCGTGTTTCCAATTACGACGCTTCATCTCTGCTTTCCTAAGGTTTCCATCCATAACAGAAGATGTAACGGAGCTGCAAATAAAATAATAATGCACATTTTATACACACGCAATCCGCTCCGTTGATATCACAAAGCTCATTTGTCACTAAACGTAGTAGTCTGTATCAGAAGTAATGAGAACAAAATTCTTATGCTCTATTTGGCGACGCTGATTTAAGTTGCAAGGCCTCTGCGCGTATTCGGATGGCTTGAATACAGAACAGAAACCAGTTGTCTGTGTAACAGTGTTCAAGGTCGTGTCAACGTATCGCGTTAACAAACAAACAAAAAAAATAAAAAAAAATCGAACAACGTAACGCCATTAAATATTGCGCTGAACTGAACAAGAGTACTTCTGAAACGCTTCAATGCAGATGCTTTGACTTCAGCCCAGGTGTTTACGTGGGCAAAGGTGTTCAAGATCGAGTTCAGATGAGTTCTGAGTTAGCAAAAGACATAGTCGTCAGGATGACTGCGATGGGAAAAGTAGGACGACGTTTTTGTCCCGAACAATATTAGCTGTTCTCTTCACATCCCTCAGTTCTGATCTTGCACCGCGTGACCACGCTAAGATTAAACCACACTTAAAATGTCATCATTTCGGGACAAATGATAACATTTTACGTGTGGACTTCAAAACACTTAGGACTAAGTGTGAAGTTTAAGTGTGGACTTCTAAACTGTTGTGACCACCCTAAGATTAAACCACACTTAAAATGTCATCTTTTCAAAATCTAAAAAGCCACAACAGCCACTTTAAACAGCCTGATTGAAAGTCTTACGTCATTATTGCCAGAAATAGAAAACACGCTGGGAATGGAGTGTGAACTGACAAGGGCACTATTTTTAGAGAGAGAACATTAAATTATAGGTATACATCAAGATTAATGCAGAAAAAAATAATTCTCATTACTTCTGATAAACTTTGGTAAACTTTATTTTTATATGAGCCAGTCTAGTAACTTTGGACTTCGGCCCGTCACAATTCGCTCATTTACAACCAGTTAAAATCCACACCCATGCCCCTGCCGGGACTCGAACCCGGGACCTTCGAGCCGATGGCCTACCGCCGCAGACCGCTCGACCGGCTCATTACTTCTGAGATAGACCTTCTATATGCATCTTCATTAGGGCATGGTGTCTAAAATTTCGAATTGCTATCTTGATAAATATAGCCAGCATAAATTTTCCTTGCTTTCTTTCTGCAGCTGAACAGGAACAGCAATGTTATTTCCGTATGAAAAATTTAATTGAACTAATTTGATAAGATAAAGATAAAATTGGTTGTATGGACGGTAACAGCACTATGGCTTACGCCCGTCACGTTGAACTACAGTCAACCCTCGTTATACGCGTTTCGCTATAACACGATTAAAAAAAATACATATAATGAACGGGAGGTTGCGGATTCACAATCACTCTGTGCAACTCACCACTAACGACCTTCTTGAATTGGAAAACTAAACTGATGGTGAAGAGGATGAGCCTCAAATTGCCGAGCCTATTAAACAGCTTTCAAAAAGACAAATGGATGACTTCTTAAATCACATTGATAATGCAATCAAAATCATTGAAGAGAATGACCTTAACGAGGACAGAAGTGCTAAAGTTACCAGAGAGATTCAGAATTCTGTAGTTTGCTAAGAGTTCTACAGAAAGAAGAATGCTAGCCGTCAGTTGAGTCTCGACCACTTCATCAAGAAATCCTCAACTTCCCGTCTCAGGATTTTCGAGAGAACCAGAGATGAATAATCTTCCTCTACTTGCCGTCCTAGGATCTTCGAGAGATCCAAGGACGGATCATCTAGACTCGCCAGATCCAGTCATTTCATCATCAGACTGAAGACCATCAAAAGCACGTACGTTTTGAGTTTCACACTGTGCTAATGGCATGAGTAAAAAAGCTGAATTTGTTTAAAACTCATACGCTTTTCATTTTGCCCTTGAAATAGTCCCAATCTCGTATCTCACTAATATTATAATATATTCACTTTACGAGTTTTCGTATTACGCGATAATGTCTGAGAACCAATTACTCGCGTAATACGAGGAATAGCTGCAATTTTAATACTGACATTTATGCGCGGGGCAGGGGGGTAAAATTTACGTGTCTGTATCTTGAAGTCCACGTTGATAATCGTGGCATTTGTAAACACTTACATTTCGTATACGACGCGTTTCCAAGTAATTTTATAGACCTTTACTATAATCAGGCCTCAATACGCTAACGACATAAGTACAATAAGATAGAAAGTATAGAGTAGAAAAGTAAAAGTAAATTACATAGAAAATATGAGAGGAGAAAGTATACGAACATGTGCTTTCGAACATGTGTTCATTTTGATCGTTACGTAATATCCGCAAGATTCTCTCTTAAAAGTGACACAGGGATTCTTAACAAAATGTGTTTCCTTTCTTCGATACAATTATACTCAAGAAAAATTAGAAAAGTTTCAATCTAGTTGCACAAAAACTTAAAAAACCTTCAAAATTATCTTTGTTTGCTTAAGTTCCATAAAATTAACAAAATCTTTCTTTCATAAGAGTAAATTTACATATGCACATTATGTCGAACTACACACTTTTAATTGACTTACACATTAAAATTATTAATTCTCTCCAACTCAACATTCCTACAAATATAGTCACCGCGTGTATCCTCCATTGTAGACAAGCTTATTTTAGGAAGTATCATCACTCATTCACAGTCCTCGGCAACTCTGTTAACGATCTAAACAAACATGGCAATTACCTAAAGTTCAAGTTCGTATATATCACCCTTTTGTCCATTCTATATACTATTTTCTACCCTATAATTTATATCTTCTTACGCCTGCGTGGTTAGTATATTGAATCAATGAGGAGTAGCTAAGGAGTATTTAATCGTCGAAACAATTATATATGAAATGAAAAAAATTGCCAAGGTTTTCAGATATTTCAGGATACATACACACATAAGTAATTTAATTCAACCAGTTACTTACAACAGAAACAATCGCGATGTAAATCGTAAAGCTTACATTTTGAGAGGATACAAGTTCTGTGGAACACACTTTGCAGGAATGGACAAAGATTTACGGTAAATTATTTTTCCACGGGAATATTTCAAGAATGACCATATATTTAGATGGAATATGGAATTTCACCCTATTACAACCGTGGATCCGATCGAAAGCAACAACAATATTGGAAAAGGCAATATCCGTCGTTTGGAACAACGAATCCTGAATATCAATTAACAGAAATCTTGGCAACGAAACTTGAATGCATGAAATCATTTATTGGTACATGTAACAGATACGCACAGGAAAAGAAGAAAAAACCGCCCGTTAGTGGACTGACAAGGAACCTCGCCAGGTGACAGAGCCCGGTTTTGATGAAAATTCACACATATCCAGTGCCTAGGTAAATCTTCACAGCCAAAGTTATAGGTGCCCTGGTCAACACATAACAACAAGGGGACCCGAGAAAGATGGAACGTAGAGACCAAGTAAATCAAATACAGAGTAAGGAAAACGCCCTTTCTTTTATAAACTGTTACATATATTGAAAGCAAATACCCACTAATGGTTACTGGACAGGACGTGATACATGCTGGATAGTATGACGACAATGACCGCCACTTGACTATGATTCAGAGTTTTAAATACTAAGTGGATTATGTGATATATCAATCTGTGCTGGAAGAAACCCATGACGAAGTCAATTATGGCGTAACTCTAACCTGTACGACAAAATGACATGAAACTGACCTGGAAGATGTCACTTTCACCTAGCATTACGGCTTCTTGAAATTAGGACTTTATCTTCCGTTTGTGTATTTAAAACTTCACAGTGTTGATGTTGTGACCATGAGGATCATATTTCCCAACAGAACGGTACATCTTCTGTAGTCGTGTGGTTTTTGTTCCTTCAACTGATTCAACAAAAAATGTTTTTTCATCATTCGACCCACACATTCTCCAGGTTAATTTCACACGTCATTTTGTCGTACAGGATTAGAGTTATGGCAAAACTAACTTATCATTGGGTTTCTTGGAATATTCCAGAACTGATTCGTATGTTATATGGACTACTTACTATTTTAAAAAATCGAAGCATAGTCAAGATGGGCGCTTTCAATATGGCGGTCACTGTTGTCATACCATCCAACATGTATCACCTCCTCTCGAGTATCCATTAATAGCCATTTGCTTTCAATATATGTAACAGTTTATAAAAGAAAAGGAGTTTTCCGTACTTTGTATTCAATTTACTTGCTCTCTACGTCCTCGGGTCCCCTTATCGATATTTGTTGACCACAGCACGTGGCTGTGAAAGTTTGCCTAGGGACTGTACCTACATATGCATTTTCATCAAAATCGGGCTGACATCAGGCGAGTGTTCCTTGTTAGAAGATATAGCAGCAAAAACGGTCAAAATGCATGTTCAAGACTTTTATGGAAAATTGTGAGTTTAGAGTTCTTGGAGTTGCAGAGTGTCTTATGATGTGAGGACTAAGAAAATGAAACTTTGAAAGGAATTCTTCATGTGGCTGTAATATTTACAAACAGATTTTGCGACTCTTCTTCCATTCCTTAGAAAAGAAAAGTACTCAGAAGTGTAAAGGTAACCCCAGTGCGACACGCACGTACCGTGAACGGCGTATGCGGGATGTGGAGGTAACCCTCCATCTTCTTTATTTCCAAGGTGCTCAGGCAAATCAAGGACACTCTCATACTCAATTTCATTTGACAGGAGGATAAGTGCACCTCAGAGCGCCAGGAATGGGTGTACCGAAGAAAAGTTTTCAATGTTTTGACCGGGACTTAAATCCGGGCCGCCCAATTTGTAGTCAGACGCGCTACTGCCTGAGCCACGACAACTCCACTCAAGAAAAGTACCTACACAACATGTATTAAGAAAAGCCTGACGATTATGCCAACTATGTGTTCGGGCCGGAGCTTTCCTCGTTAACAAGCCAGTTATCAATAAGAAAGCAGAAATAACACTTTTGGCCGATAAAGATAATACTTTGTGTCTCCCACAACTCCAACCAACTGAAAATGTCTGTTATGGTGGTACATAAGTATGATGTATGAAAAAGGCCAAAAGTATTGAGAAAAAGGTTGGAAATCCTCTAATAAAGGATTCAGTACTCATATATAGATGGTAAAATAAGGTAGAGAAAAGGTACTTAGAAAGAGAGGCGTATATGAGCTCCACGAAAACAATAAATAAAACGCAGCAACGTTTAGCCGAAGGCGTGTTCACATAATAGAAGAAGAGAAAGAGAGGACTGGTGCTAAGGGAGCTGCCATGTTACCAACTGAAGCCACGTAACAGAGTAGCCAGGTTAAGGAGGCGGGAAAATAACTAAAGGGGCAGGAGAAAAAACCAAATGGGAAAGGAACTGTGGAGGTTACTAGGTGTCGGTGAGAGGTTTTCTAAAGGAATAAGAGGGTAAAGAAACCGCAGGGAAGAACATTATAATAATAAACATAACAAAGATGAAGGGAAATAAAATGGAGAATTAAGGAAATAAAAGTAAAGAAAATAAAAATATAGACGGAAGGAAGGAGGGATGGAAGAGGAAGCACCGAAGA
>JAGDQP010024735.1:15897-27616 GCA_022664845.1 Lepisma saccharinum
TGCGATCAACTACTTGTAAGAGTTGAGTATGTGTAATAAATATTGGATCTTTGGTGGTCATCATCTCTGAAAATAATCTACGGCTCTTAAGGTTGGATTAGTTGATGTAAAGAGATATAATATAACTTGATATTAGTCCTTTGTAGGATAACCCTGAATTTTTAGTGGCGCAGACGATATAGGATTCTGGGAGATGGCATCTGGAATATCAAGTTTTGAGCAGTTTGATATAGATCAAGGAGAAATTAATCTATATTTAGAGGTTTGAATCGTTTTGTGAGGCATATAGTATCATTGATTCGAAACAGGCCTGCACATTGATAGAAGTAATTGGTTCACAGGCTTATCGAGCTTTACATCTAGCATGTGCTACTGCATCAGTGAAGTCCACAAATTATATTGAGTTGAAAGGTTTGCTGGTACAAATATATAGTAAGCAAGTAAATGAAATTGTGGCAAGGTTTGAGTTTCATCACTTTTGCCAAAAACCTTTGCAGTCAGTGAAGGAATACGTGCGTGACATGAAACGAAGAATCACGGATTGTCAAGTATGGATCCTTTGCAGATACGATGATTCGCGACCAGCTGGTATTTGGGGTAGCGAATGAAAATATTAGAAGATTACTATCGGAGCAGGCACTCACGTTGGATAGGGCGGTAGAGATCGCCGTGAGTATCGAGCAAGCGGAGAAAGATGCTTTATCTTTGACATCTAGTTTGAACTAACCAGAAAGAATTCAGCAAGAGCAACGTCAGAAAAGTCAATCTTTCAGATCTTCTCAACAGGTTCGACCAACTAAGGAAGGGTTTCGACAGCAATGTTGGCGTTGTTTGGGCATACATGAATTTAGAAGATGTTCCGCTTTTAAGGCAAGGTGTTTACAATGTGGTGAGGTTGGTCATTATAGTAGATCGGCGGTCTGTCAGTCTAATTATAAGGTAAATAAAGCAAGGATACAAGAAGTATCGGAGACAATTCATAAGGAGTTGGATCAGACATCAGTAGGGGTAAATAATTTGGCAATAGATGACTTGCTCTTAACAGATTCGTTAGATATGAATTTTGTAGAGGAATCAATGGATGACATTCTAACAATGTCTATCCTGTGAAGATGTTTTATGCACGAGAATGATAGACACTGGATCAAGGAATACCATGTCACATGGTTTTGTACGTCGACATAAATTTACTATGAATGGTTAAATGCATTACAACTGCTTAATGGAACCTTGGTTAAGGTATTGGGAATGGTTCATATCATGACGAGTTTTCAGAAGTCTAAATACAGAATGAAGTTTGTAGTAATTCTGGGTGATACTGATTATGTAATTATAGGTAGAGAAGGGCTAAATATTTTGTCGCCAGAGTGGCATAAGCAATTATGTAAGCAGGAAGAGTCAGTATTGCAGTCAGTATAAGTTTCAGTTGATGACCCTCCTGAGTTATCCGGACAGAGCGATCAATTGGAAGAGTAAAAATGTATGAAGTAGCCTGTTTATCAAGACGTATGAAAGATTAGGGCACAAATATGAAACTCCTTGGCATAAGTTACAATTGTTGAATACAGTTGGTGAGAAGGATTCAGCAGAAATATCAGATAAGAGCTTGAATTTCATAGATCAAGTAGGTGATTTCAGCAATTCGAGTGAAGGAAGTTTAAATAAAGTCTAATGGTTTGAAGGTTACAGAAGTTGTAATTGAAATGGATAAAATATCAAAGGATTATACAAAAGATCCACATAAACCGGTTTCAGAGAATACTGTAAATTCTGAAGTTTCGAGTGTGGTGGAAGAGTTCATAGACAAGAAAATGGAGGAAGTAAGCAGAAGAAGACATGAATCCACATTACAAAGTCAGGACTTGAAGGATAAGTTCGAAGAGGAAGAGAAGATTGCAGAAAAAAAAAAAGGATCGAGGATGTAAAATAGATTTAAGAATGAGGTACTGGAGCCAGATCGGGGCAAAATGAAGAGTAATTATGATTAAGTCAGTTTATGATACAGAGAAGAAAGTAAACAAAACAAGTAGAAAGAAAAGGAAGAAGTAGTCAGTACTTTGATAGTTGAACAAGGTGAATTAGATGATGGGTTAACTTCTAAGGAACAGGTTCAAAAACAGGGACAATTGAATTGGATATCAGATGAAGATTTAGTGGAAGGTCGTACAGAAGGATTAGCGGATTGGTTGAAATCTAGGGGTTCTACATATTGTGATTAAAGTGCAGTAAGTGGGGGAGAAGTGCAAGGTTGTACGAACTGAGGGTTATGGCAACGTAGAATACAATAAACAGTTAAGATCTATTGTTAAATGAATAATGTTTTTATATTTAAAAAGATTTTGAAATAGCTGATTGTTGAATTGAATTTTAGATCAGTTGATTGTCTGAAGTGAGATTGAACGTTTTAGTAATCATTGTATTGTGATATGAATAATTACGTGTTATAGAGTTTATAAATATTGAAGTTTCGTTTCAAATAGTGTCATATCGATATAGTGATTATGTGATTGCGATCAACTACTTGTAAGAGTTGAGTATGTGTAATAAATATTGGACTTTTGGTGGTCTCTGAAAAGAATCTACGGCGCTTAATGTATGATGTACGGATTAGTTGATGTAGAGATATATAATATAGCTTGATAGTAGTCCTTTGGAGGATAACCCTGCACTTATAGTTACTGCGAATGAAACTGTTTACAATACACATGGTCACTCAACAGAGCACGCAACAAACTAGTCCAATCTTTTGTGCCTGTTCACGAATGCGCATTAAGGTCTACTCCTCTTTGCTGCTAGGCTATATCGCGGCCACTCAAATCGTTTTCGCTATATTATCAATGACTGGATTCTATCCGAACAGAACTCGTATGTGCTATTAAAAATAACTACCCTATGGAAAAGAGAAGTGTATCTCCAGTTGGTTCATACTAACCAAACTTACCTTAATATCTGCCCTCAAGAATCTGCGAAGCTATTCGCTATCGAACTGGTAGTGTCGTCAGGCTTTGACAAGTGTGGGTTTTTAATTGTAAATTATGCTGTTTACGTGTGTATTAACAAGAAAATATGTGAAAAAGTAAAAAACTATGTAAATTGTGCTAATATATGTACATTTTATCACCCACGACACTAATGGACTCTGCAATTTCGTTTTATAATACTGTTTTGTGAATGTTGCCAGAACACGAAAGAAAACCATATAGTATGAAAATACGGTAGTACGAGTACTAAATGACTGGACATGTCTAGTGGAAAGTGGGCCGCGGTGGCTCAATGACTAGAGCGCTCACCTCTGGCGCTTGGGGTCGTCGGTTCAAACTCTGCTCGTGCCATGTGGGCTCTGTGGCGGACAAACACCGTGCGCGTGTGTTTTCTCGAGGTTCTCCCGTTTCTTCCCACCTTCTTAATTCCACTAATCATTCCATCATCATCCATCCGGCCTGAGCCAAAGTTGCGTAAAGGCCTTAAAAATTAAATTCAAATTCAAGTGTCTAGTAGAAAGTGCGTGAACTACAGAATATACGTATGTTGTCACGAATAAATGTGCGAATTGTAATGACATTTTTGAAACCGACTTTATGTGTTTCATTAACCTATTGTTAGAGAAGTATCTTAAGTGAATGCATAGCGTATGTATTGTTTACGTAACGCAAGTATTTCGTCGATGAATGGGATCCAAAACTAACAAGTTTCTCCCTGTCCGGCCTATTTTAAATAATGAAACAAGCTTCCAAAACAGATCTCCCAAGTTACTAGTTGCATTATAAATTACCCTTGAAGATGCAATTTGATGATGCTCCGATCTCACGTGTTTGGAAAGGACCGATACAGAATTTTCGGAGCCGCTTTTACGTTCGCTAATTCGTATAGAGAAGAAACGCTTGGGTATCCCGATGTATTTTTATTGCAACTACATACGAGTTCATTGACTCCAGATTTTTGCTTGCTATCTGTGACGTATCTCTTGTATCCTGTGGTTCTTGCTGAACCCTTTCTGCAATTGTCGTGTAATTCTAGGGAAGATCGGCATTCCAACATATTTAGTATCTTTATTTTGAACTCGTGCCTTATTGAAAGTGGACAGTGCTGATTTACGTCAAGTAGCCGGTTCTGTGAATCACCATTACATGTGCCTATATAGAAAATGTGATTTAATTTCTGCGTCTCAATCTAGAAGGTCGGAACAGATTTTGTATACTCGAAGAAAGTAGTTTCTACAAACATTACCCTACGAAGTATATAAATGGGCAGACTTCTGATGTATGTAAACAGTATAGGCAGATGGCTTTTCATATACTGTGGGCTAAAACTTACTAGTCCCCCTATAGATTAGGAGGCCCAGATAACTCACCTTTTCATCTTTTTCCAACTCATCTGTGAACTTCAAATTAGGGTGGGACAAAATGAGACCTTGTAACAGAAAATCTTATTTTGATTCATATCAATATTCCATTATCAACATAACGTGTGTGTCTAATAAATTTTAACTCGGGGTTTGACAGTAATGATGATTCTAGATGAACCATAGTGATGTTTGTCCAAATAGAGGATAGAAGACTTCCCATTGCCATTTTTTTGGTGTGTGTGTGTGTGTAGAATTTACCTTCACCTTGGAAAACGTTAGAAGTGATACAAACTGAACTTAATTAAGTTAATTTAATCTATCTCCAAGGGTAATTCTATAGGAATGGAATTTTACATATTAACATCATTGGTAGCGTTGAATAAGGAGCTAATTTGGATTTTGGCATCGTAATTATTACTAACGGTCCCTTTGAAAGAGTAGGTTAGTGTACCTAAGTTTGGCCAAGCATTACACAAGTAGGTCCGCGGGATTTTTGAAACCTGAGATTATAGAGCTAAGAGGAGCACTTGGTTTATGTATTTTAGCAAGACCGTAAATGGATGGACTTGGTAATATCCGTATGCTATGTTTATCCGTATATTTAATAAGGAAATTAATTTTATATAGCCTGTTTAATTTGTGACAATGAAATTTAACCTATAGAATGTTATTTTCTTACAACTGCTGGTAGAAGAAATATTCTTGACCTTACTGAAGTTACTTCAAAGCGAATAATCAGTAGTCTTAAATTCATATGTAACTGTGGTAAAAAATACATCGGGATGACTAAGTGCTGATTGTCTGTATGAATTGGCGAAGATGAAATGTGCTCTGCACTCCGAAAATCCTTATCCAGCTTTCCCGAACACTTGAGATTGGAACATCATCATATTGCATCTTCAAGGTAATACGTAATGCAACCAGTAACTTGAAGATGTCTGTTTTGGAGGTCTGCTCCACTATTCAAAATAGGTCGGCCTGAGGAAACATGTTAGTTTTGGACTCCGTTCTTCGGCGAAATACTTGCGGTATGTAAATAATAACATTCCGTACGCCACTCTTTCACTTAATAATAATAATAGGTTAATTGAACACATAATATCGGTAAAAAAAAAACAAAAAAAAAACCGTACATTTATTTATTAGTGACAACGTACATATACTGAGGATCATGTACTTTCCACTAGACATGTCCAAAAACTCCTGTAGTAACATTTTCATACAATATGATTTTCTACCGTGTTCTGGAAACATTCACAAATCAGCAGAATAAGAAACTGCACTGTCCACTAGTTCGAGGGTCATAAGATGTATACATATTTGCACACTTTACACACCTTCCTATTTTTTACATATTTTCTCGTATATACACACACAAATAGCATAGTTTACAATTAAAACACACACTACAAACCTTTGTCAAAGCCTGACGACGCTACAGTTAGGTAGCGAAAAGCTTTGTAAATTTGACTACAGCATTCCCGAGAGTAGATATTTATGTAAATTTGATATTTAATACTGGCACTCTGTAAGTAATACCACATGTCTTTATTTCATTCGTACTGATTTATTAGCAAGAGTTGGTTGGTACTGTTGCAATCCCTGGCTTTCACGAAGTTCTTATTTTTCCCTTTCCCAAGACAACGTGATGCTATAGTGGATTCTCGTCTCCAACAGCTCGTGGCTTGTGAAGTTTCAAATGACGAACCATGTTGTCCTTCCGACTGAAATGTTTCGAGCACAATCGACACACGAAGGGCTTCTCCCCCGTGTGTACTCTGATGTGTTTTGTAAGATCAGCTGACAAAGTCCAACCTTTCCAACACCAAGGACAGACATATTTCTTTTTACGTTTACACGGAGATGATGTCTCTTCATTATTACGCACTATTTCTGGGCCTTCATTAACTGGAACACAACTGAAAATAAAATAATATTCTCTATACAAATACGCTATGTACCACATTGTGCAAATAGTGTAAGAATACTCACTACAAACGAACTGATAATATATTCTTTAGTCCTAACACTAACGTAGTCCGGGGAAATAAAATTAAATTTACAAGATACTGAGGAGAATATCATGGTTAATGATATGAAAGGCTTTCGGGAAGTCGTAAATACATCTAATTGCATTTTGTCATCGATTTGTTTTCCTAAGAAAAATATAAGTTTGGTAAGAATAATTACTGTAAATTTTTTCTACATAAAGTCATTTTGGAATGTAAATATAGATCAGATCATGTTCGAAAATAATTCCTACGGTAATTGTTTTGGAGGTTTTTGCTGGTATTTATATTAAAACTATTTGTTCCATAATTTTTTTATCACTACTTTGGAAATCGAACAGATACTAGCAAGTTTCCAGTTAATAGGAAAAACGAATGAATAAAGTAAATTATTATAAACTACCGATATTTAGTATACCAATGGCAGACTTTCAGAACATGAAATGGGATCCAGGTCCAGGGAATATCCTTAGCCTGAGATATTTTGTAGCATTTGGAACATTGTGTATTCTAAAACTTCACACCGATAATTGATCCAATATTTCTAAAGTAACAACACGTACAAGTGTACAAGTAACAGTTTTATAAAGAGCTACTATATATACGTATATAAAATTGAAAATCACTCACTCACGGAATACTCAACAAAACTCAGCAACTAATGTGCACAAAGCTCTGAAATTTCGCATACTGTCTTTCTCTAACATATAGAGAGTTCCACTAAGAACGGATTTTACTAAACTCACTCCCATTTCTCAGTATTGCCAACTTTTTAAAAAGTACGTATTTGCAAATGCATCTACACCGTGACCACCAAATTTTGCATGAATACTCTTCGGCACCTTTAGAACTGTAGGATTGAACACTCCGCCAAGAACCAAAGTTGTAAGTTTTGCCAACAAATAACATTCATTCACTCACGGAATAATCAACAGAATTTTGTAACTAATAATACAGATAGCGCTCTGAAATTTTGCATATTGGCTTTCGTCACCATATAGAGTTCAACTAACAACGGATTTAACGAAATTCACACCCGTTTCTCAGTGTTGCAAATTTTAAAAAAAATACTTGAAAACACTTCTTCACCGTTCAGCATATGAACACAAAATTTTGCATGAATACTCTTCGGCAATCTTGCAAAACACTGTGGGGTTGAGCGCCCCACCCAGAACACAAGTTGTCAGTGTTGCCAAATCATCCCTGATTCATTAACTCACTGATTAATCAACAGAACTCAGTAATTATCGTAGATAGAGCTGTGAAATTTTGCATATAGTTAAAGTTCCACTAAGAAACGATTTTACGAAATTCACCCCCGTTTATCAGTGTTATGAACTTTTTTTTAGAAATACAATTCTTGCAAATGTTTCTAAAGCGTTAATCATATCTACACCAAATTTTGCATAAAGTGTGCCGCGAAACTTCTGAGACTGGGTAAAGTAATTCAAATAATTTCACTCAACATTTATTTTGAAAAAAGAACAAGGCAAGCTTAGCGTGAGCAAGACCGAGCCACTAGCCATTCGTGTCAAGGTCATAGATGGACCCGAGTGAAATACGTTGAGAATCACTGAGCTACACTTTCAAACGAAGCTGGCAACTATTTTTTGTTTTTCTAAATAGAGACATGTTTAAGCAAGGAGGACAATTTATTATAAAAATACGCACGTTCGAGATATTATTTATTGTGGTCCTCTTGAATAACAGAAAAGAATTCCTTTGTGGAAATCCTTTTCGCCTTCAACCAGAAGGTTTCGTTAGCGTCAAAGACTACTTATTGTGCTGAAAAGTGCTTTTTGTATGTATCAATGTATTTGGAAATGTAAATAAGGTGTGAAAAGAGTATATGAAAATAAAGAAAACCTGTGTTAAATATTTAAGTGAACTTCACTATGTTTGAAACTAACGCCAACTGTCCTATAACTGTTACCAAATCATGATGTGTTGAAATAAACACGTGTACAATATTACTCAAAATTACATTAATCTTCACTATGCTTTCCGGACATAGTAAGTCCTCAAGAAGTAATTAGCGTTCAAACCATCATGATTATAAAAGAAAGAAGGTACGTGAACAAACTACAGAAGTTAAGATTTGTAACTTGCTGAAATAGTGATTTCCACCTTCCTTTATAGCAATAGATATTTTCAATGGCTGCTGATCAAAATTCACAGTAAAAGTTCACAGGAGAAGTTACGTCGTGCGTTCTCACATAACAGTCATAAATTGATAACTATTACGTGTTTAAATTAACTTCCTCGTTCTTCTTTAGTCCTTCTTTTGGAACATAACTTTCAATTTTCCCCTGGTAACCTTATAGAAATATTTATTTACTACCACGCATACAGTAAACGCCATGTGAAAATAACAACAACAAAACAATAATAAGAGACTAAGACATTGAAAACATACTTAACAAAAAACTTATACCTATAACATTCGTTTAGGAATTTCCTTTTGCTGAGGTAAAAATGTGGTGGTGACGAAGAGAATTATGATAATAAAGCAATCTCTACACAAAATACTGATGAACCAAAGTCAATCTTGGAAAGTAAAGAGCTTTAGATGCCTAAAGGTCATAAATAAAATTCAATTCGGATGTAGAAATAATGTTGGGAACGAGCATTTTGTGTGAGTACTCTTATGTTAAAAAGCAGAAGGCCGACGGTGCTGTGTTTCCTCTGCATTATTTTATACAGAAATTTACGGTCTTTCTTCGTGTTTCTGTGATTCGCAAATCAAAAATTTCAAAATGTTTTCATTATAATCTTACCTTGTATGTCAGAAATCCTCACGATACACAAAATTGCCATATTAAAGTAAAAATACTCACAAGTACTTTTGCAACTCGCAACTTACTGTTGAATAATCGTTCGTTTAAAGGCAAGTAAAGGGTATATGAATATGCAGACCGTTCATGGATCCTATTCAAAGCAGCTTAACAACGAGTGCAGTTAAAAAAAGATGGCAGACGCCGTCACTGATAAGCATGGTGGTGCACTTCCTTCCGTACGGAGGTGTGATGGAAACATGGTGATGTGGAAGTAGTAAAGTTCTGTAATTGTGTAAAATATTAAAACTATCACTTGAATGTAAATAATACCTATTTTAAAACCACTGTGTGTATTATTTACAACCTGTGTAAAATTGGCATCCATATTTTATCTAACTTTCCATGATCGAAATTTAGTTCAGGTTTCTTATGTGCATATGCACTCTCATATACTATACGATCTTTAGTTTTATATATTTCGTGTATAAATTTAGCGTCCACTATATTATGTGGTGGTTTTGATATGCTGTGATAGACCGCACACGGGATTAGTGTTGCTCGCTTTACGTATATGTTCTTTTACCCTAATTTTGAGATTTCTTTTTGTCTATCTACTTTTACATTAGCATGTAATCTGATATTCACCACTTGCTGTATCTTTGGGTACAAAGTAACTTTTATATTGTGTGAAGTTCTTTTCTATAGTTTTTGGTGGTACTAACACCGGATTAAGGTTGTATTTATGATAAATCTTTCACCTAGATATGAGAATGGTAAAGGTCGGAATGCCTATGCATTTTTTGTTTTCTAAGACGCTGTGTGTTGAGGTAACTTCAGGTTGACTATATATATTTTTTTTCTTTTTGCAACCATTGAAAAAGTGTTCTTTATTAGTATCCATTTTTAATGCCCATTTGTAAATATAAATGAACTATTTCTGTTCGCAGATCTTCGCGAGTAGTGCATAGGATTAGTGCGCGTAGAAAAAAACTGACCCACAAACTGTCTTTGATTTGTTGCGGATGACCTGATTTTGAATATATGTATTGTTTGTTCTAATGCTGTAGTCTTCCTGTAACTGTGGTTTGAAATATGTTGTATTTTCGATAGATTTGTAAGTCGAGGAAATTCATTGATAAGTTTGTAGTTTTTAACAGTCACATTAGTTTCATTTTTTTTTGTGTGTGTGTTTTTTGTTTTAGTAATTTCTTGTGATTGTTTAGTGAATTTTGTGTTCGTGAGACCTGGTCATAGTGTGGAGTAGCTGGCAATCTTGCGCATGATGGCTGACGATCAGGTGACAAGGAGGGAACAGAAGAAAGGCAGGAAGTGTGGCGTGATTAATGAATTTCCATCAGTTTAGACAAGATCAGTAAAATTATTTGTACAGGTGCATGAAGCATGTTATTTTCATAATAGGCATGTTGGAAGCATGTAAAGTTCAACAGATAAAGAAATTGATGAAGCTGGAAGTTTCGTTTATTTCATTATACCATGCACGATATCCGGTAACGAATTAGTGCTATATGAGCAGTTAACAGTTCATTTACAGTGAGAGCGAGATATATTACGCAAATAATACATTAATATAGCATTTCAAGACACAAGAGTTTTTACATTATCATAAATTTTTGGTCCTCCGCCAACCGGATATTATAGTGCATGCAAGATCAGACTTTTGGCGTTTGTGTGTGAGTGAATCGCCCGAGCTGTCATAGGCAGAAGCATTCAGTTCAACTTCGTATGTGTGTGTTGCACTCATATGTTCTCAAGGCCAAACCTTTAGTTAGTGGGTCAGACCACAGAAAAAAAAAATAGTAGGAGATCATTTTTCCTCATCCGTGTGCTTTAGTATCTCGAGATAAATCATTCGTTTTATTTACGCGGGTTGAGTAAAAAAAAAGAGGGAAAAGCTATAGACAATGGCAGAAGGTCAGATAACACAGTTAGTTAAAAAACGAGCGTCAGTGAAGGAACAAGCTACGCGTATTCAGACATTCATTCAGAAATTTCAAGAGGAAAACAAGCCTAGTTTACACGAAGCAAAAGCAAGATTGGTAGCCTTAGAGGGAATATTTATTAAATTTGATGACGTTCAATCACAAATAGAATTACTGGATGGAACAGGCGAGCAAGAGACTATGAGTAAAATGAGTATGAGTATTCAAAGAATTACATTTGAAGAGCTTTTTATGATACACAGGCCAAGATTCAACAATTTATAGATAGTTTTGAGCAAAAATCGGATTCAGGGTCCTTTTCAAGCAACAATAGTAGTACTGTACAGTTACCAAAAATATCCTTGCCTACATTTTACGGTAAATATGAAGAATGGACACCATTTAAAGATATTTTCATATCACTTCATCCACAATAACGAGTCGATAAGCACTATTTGTAAGTTTCAATATTTACGTACTTCGCTAAAAGGAGAACCTTATACACTAATAGCCAATCTCCCAACCGTAGAAGTAAATTATGAAATCGCATGGAAACTCCTGGTGGAACGCTATGAGAACAAACGGTTACTAGCTGCGACATATGTACGAGGGTTGCTCCAAATCAAGTCTGTCACAAAAGAAAATGCT
>JAGDQP010024736.1:0-27616 GCA_022664845.1 Lepisma saccharinum
TCTAATGAATGTGCCCCTACCTGTGTGCGTTCTTTTATGTACATTTAAATTGAAACTTTTGGTGAAACTCTTTTGACAACCCTCGAAGTCGCATTTGTGCTTCTTTTCCTTCAAGACACTCTTGTGATACCTGGTTCTAGGGTTTGGAGACTGGGAAATCGTAGATGGTGTCTCCCTTCGAAGAAGTGTTGTAGTTGCGTCTTTCCTCGTCTTTATATTAACGTCTGAGATAGTATTAATTGTTTCTTCTACGTGAGAATTTCTGTTAAAAAAAGAACAGATTATACCTATTAACCAGCGCAATTACAAAATCATTAGTAGTATTCCCAATTGCACAAATGTGAAATTCCTTAGGCAGAATAAATCTTCATCTAAGTCATCACTTATAAGTAACGTGCGATGGAAATTGAAAGTAAAACGCGAAATCATTCCCTTATTTATTTTTTTTTCAATTTCATTTGACCATTAGTTCTTGTAGGCTATAAAAGTCTCGTTATATATGAAAATATTGTTTACTAATTAAAGTGACACTTCTTACCTAAAACAGAATAGAGTAAGGAAACCCAACGAATTTGAAAGAAATGTATGTGGCATGCTGTACTTAAACTTAAGAATTACACACCACGTTAAATATTCAGTCCAAAGCAAGAAAACCTATGCATCACTTTGCATTCAAATAATGTATAGAAACTCACCTAGACATGTCCAAAGTTGTACAAATTAATTAGGGTCTTGATGCAGAAATGATGTAACCCATACTATAAAGTTGTTTATAAAAAACGACCGCAATCATAGGTACGCGATAAATATAGTATTATTGTAATTAAAACAAAAACACTGAGGGGGATATTTTAACAGATAAACCTTCGTTCTTCACACGATTTTAAATATCAAATAACACAAAACTTCAAAAATGTATTGGGGGAAGGGGTCATGCCACTTCTGCAGAACCTAATTGAGCGTAATTGTTCTTATCTCTCCTAGTGGTTTTGATGAATGCTCGATATGATAGCAAAGCTTGAAAACATTTCCGTGGCACTTTTTTTTAATAAAAAAGGTTATGCATAGAAGAGATGTTCAATTTGAAGTAATTTATTTCAACTTACTAGTACATAATGTTGGGTAGCACCTAGGCAAAATGCACGAACATAGGTACATCTTAGTTGTAGTGCCTGGTAGCTATAACAAGGTAGTTTAACTGAACCTAACACCTAAACATTAGGTACTTCAGGTAGTAGTTAAACAAAAAAATAATGACAATTGCATTTCCTTTGTGTAGAAAAAACGTTCACGTTATTCTGCTAAAATTGATATTGATGCAATCTTATTTATCAAAAAAAATGAAATTAATATTAGTGAGCTCAACCACAAAACAAACAGTTGATTAAAAACTAAAAAGTAACTCATTCGTCAGCATAAATACTTTGAAATCCAAAACTTGCGATTTCTACAAATTCTTAAAGTAAAGAAAACTGTAAAAGATACCTTCATCAGGACGTAATATACTGAGAATGCGGGTATTTATTTCCATACCTGAAGAGCAAAATAAAATATTACTTTTCAGATTTATACCATATTGAACGATACAATACAGCTCTGCATTCATCTGCTTCTGTTAAACTTTTTACGAATTGAAATGCACATTTTAAGACCTGCAAGAAACAGTCTAACAAAGGGTGAAGCAGTCACCGTTCGGATGTTTCCGTCCCTTCTCACCTCTGAGGTCTGTGACGTATTCTAGGGTACGCGGTCCCTCAGAGTACGGCTTTCTTTCGATATTTCGCCGAAGTTCGCAATTTTATGCCACATACTATTGTTTGTTGAGCTGACGGTTTAACTTTGTATATATTTGTATATATGTAACGCAAAGTTGGTCCTATTAATTCCTTTAATATAGATGTTTGCCCTCCCTTTTTTAAAAAAAAATATCTGTACATACATAATCCTAAGTTAAAAACTCAAACACTCACGATCATGTGACTACTTGTTAGAAGTACTTTGAAAACTCAGTGACAATGAAAAGATCAGTATAAATGTGAAATTTATTTAACGCAAGAAAACAAGAGGGGATTTCCCGAATTATAATTTTTCGTATAGCGTTTAAGCATATGAAGTATTTAATTCAATGCATTTTCAGAGATAATAAAGGCAGATAAAAAACTTTGCTAACATAACGCTGCACAGAAGAAAATATGAACTTATATTTGAAATAACATAAAAAGGATAATCTAGAATAATATTTAAGAGTTGCATGCCAACGCTCAATTTGCACCGATAAGCACCAAGATCGGGGGAGAGGGACTCCTCACCCCACGTCTGTGATGATTATAATTAGCCTTATAAGTATAAAGATCTGACACTATAGATGTTAATAAATATTTTAGAAGGACACACGGGTCCAAATATATATTTTGAGTTCTCTGTCAGTGCCGAATCCAGATAGGCGCTGGATGCGGCGCCCCGCGCCCTCTCGATGGGATATGTTGTATTTTTCATTATTTCAACAATTTATCTAAATCAAAGCTTCGATTTGCTAGAAATATTAACAGTTGGATACAAATTCTAAACTTGTACCGGAAAACACCTGGGGGGCGAGGGATACGCTCCGAACCCAAGTATGTGAATATTTTAATTAGCTTTACAAGTAATATATCTGACTAATAAGGTGTAAATGAATATCTTAGAAGAATATAGATCCCAAATAATGTATTTTAACTTCTCCTTCAGTGCTGAGCCAGAGAGTGGAAGGGAGTTCCCGTGCCCTCTCGATGGAGAATGCCTCTTTTTACTATTTGAACAATTTATCTAAATCAAAGCTTCGATATGTTTTCAAAGAAACTTAATATATCTAGAAATATTAACAGTTGCATCCGAATTATAATTTGTACTGGCAAACATCAAGGGAAGGGGTTGCGGATCCCAACAATTCTATTGTTATTAGCCTTAAATTAAAAACAAAATCTGACAAAATGTGTGAGATTCTTTTCCGTAGAAGGATATAAGTAAAATGGTGTATTTTGAGTTCATAACACCGTTCTTTTACCGGTTACCAGTCCGACTTTTCTATAATACCGAATGTTTGATAATCATATTATAAAAAACAATATATTTTATATGATAAATTTAAATTAACATAGATTTACATTCCAAGTCATTTTTATTGTACTTTGAGATATCCCAAATCAATAACGAAATTAAGAATTCCTCAGATTCCGAAATTATAACACTCCGGAAATTCAATGCTCCTGAATTTATACTTATCGAATCTCGAGATTTATAGCGTTCCGAAACTCAGTTTTATAAGAATTACGACATTGCAGAATTACAAAAATTCTTGCTCCGATTCCAGAATTGACAACACTTATGCATTATCTAGCAGCGTCTCCTCAATTCTTATGAAAGCATATCATGTAGATATGACTCGTGGGAAATTTATATATCGATGGTCCCTAGTCCACATAAACCGTGGTCTACCATTATTTGGTGCTGGCGGCTGAGGAAGTCACTCCGGAATCCCGACCTCTCGGCTTTCCATAATTCCTACTTACATTCATGTTGCGCCAAATATGTAGAAATTACATAATCATTTTTGTATCACCCAATATATTTCACAAAATAAATCACAAAAGTTTCCGATCACGTAGCTCCTTCTACATGCAATTGGGAAACGTAGAAGCTTACCCGTTTCGTGTCGAAAACTGTCAACTGTGAAAGTTTCATTCAAAACAGAGTGTGTGACTATGGCTATGTTCCTTGTGACTGAGACAGTTGGACGCTACTGGAGGCTATGTCTTTTTTTCTTTAGAAAACTTCGTTTCCACAGGAAAATGTGGTTACGGTCGCTACTTTGGTATTAGGATTGGAAAGACAAGCAAGTCCTACTGCCAGCTGAAGTGTGGGTTTTTCTATTTTACCAAGTGGATGTCGCGATACTACTAGGAAAATGAGCTAGATACTAACTTCCCCAACCGATTCCGGGGAAGATTGTTCGACAAGGGACACCAGAGCTCTCACGTGACCGCCTTTGGTTTTACATACTAGTCAACGTCCAAAAATACAAATTAAAACTATTTTTTTCTGCATTTGATCTCTATGCACGAAATATAACATATTCTGTTGCTTCACGGCGGCCGTCAATTTTTCTGTGCTGATTTCATAATTTACCACATAGAAGATTATTTGTGAAAAAGGTAACAACTATTTTTTCGCACTTCATGATAACAGAAATAATCCCCAACTAAAAATATCAGCATATAGCGCAGTGCATTGGTTTCGTAATCAGTAATGAGGAGATATGAGAGTGTCCAGGCGAGTGGAACATCAAGAAGAACAGTAGTTCTTCGAGTGACGCTAAGCAACGAGTCTGTTAGCGGCACTCACACTTATACAGATAATTTCGGATCTAGCAAACTATACGCCCGATTTTGATGGTTGAAGTTGCGTTTCAAAGCTCTTTGCCATACTAAGAGAAAAATATATATCCGTAGGACCTTCCTAGGGATAGCTTAGAGCTGTTTGAAAAGGAAAATCAGAATTACAAATTTCTGATGATTCTGATAGGCGGCCGAAACGTGCCCATTTTCTTAGGCCCAACAGATTCGTAATAAATATTCCAAGAAAATGCAACGAACGTTTATAAAATAGTAAAATCACAATAAAATATCTTACGCTATTCTTAGACCGTCAACGGTATACCTAAAAGGCAAACTTGATCTACTTTAGTATAACTGAATCGTTCACTATTAAAACAATCAATCCCCATTTCTAATATTCAATTTCTAACTCCACCATATTATGCCTGGTGCAATCAGTAATCGAAATGGAAATCTAGATATGACGGTATATTTCCGAAGCAGTGACGTTAGCTATACGGTTTAACATGGCTGTGTTAAAAACTGCCTATATTAGAGGGGAAATAAACGGAACTACCGGTATATCATACCGGCGTATACCGTCTCATTACGAGCACTGGGTGCAATATTTAACTTGCTGAAAAAATGGATGAACTTCACACATTTTAGAAGTTTAGTAACGTTTATTATTCAAATAAGTGTACCCAGTAAATGAATAGTACTTTGTATCTTATGTAAAATTTACGGAAAGGGGTTTTGTAATCCTAATAATAAACGATTCGATTAGGAAATAAACGAACGTAATAAAATACCTGATCTTAGTGTGGCACTCTACGAAATCAATTCCACTTGATGCTGAAACATTACTATTTGATAAAACAGTGTTTGTAGATGTACTTAATATTTCAGAACTGGGAGATCTTAACAACGACTGTTTCAAATCATCTGTAGTCTGAAATTTGTCTGTTTCTGTGGAGACACCAGTATTTTCAGATGAATCAATGCATACTAATTGACACGTTTCATCATTTCCAGTCACAATTGTAACCAGAATTGCCGCCAAAGCTTTTGCAGGCCTTGTGAGCGTTACATCCTGGCTTTCACCTTCTAGATCTTCCCTCTTTTCTTCCTCATGATCGGCTAGAATTTCAACACTTGGATGTTTTGAACCTACTTTCATTGAATACTTCGTGTCCAGTTTGTTTGTTTGATGTAAGGCCATATTGAAGCCAAGAACTTTCTCGCTAATGCTTAACTTCGAGGATCACAAAAGCAGTTGATCACTAAGAAGGGGCCTATAGGAGAAGAACTATAAGAGGAAAGAGAAATTAAATTAGACATTTGAATAAAACTCAAGAAAATTTGGCACAAAAAAGCCTTAAATAAGACTGTGATTGTGAAGCAATTGCAAACCTACAATTATAGTAAAGTTTCTTACAATGACAGACTTAAGTACCATTCTCCAGTCACTTATAAATAATATGATACACAGAGCATGTAAGTTTATATAGTAAAAACTCCCCAGAACAGTAAACAAAGATACATCAAATATTTAAGTAATACTGTATAAGTAGAATATTGGGAAAAGCTCTCCCTCCCTTTCCCGCTCTCTCAAACAAAAATATACATATGCAATGCACACCAAGTATCCGTACATAAATTCAAAAACACACACAAGTAAATACGCACTAAAGTATAAATATAAAGAAGTTTGTACGATCGATGTCAAAAGTTAATTCCCATTCATAAAATGTCTTTCTCCAAAAGCTTTGGAATTTTGAAAATAACATTGAGTACAATTTCTTGTGACCTACAGAAAATTGCGGTTTCTTGAAATTACTAAATGCAATACTCTTAATTTATCAATGCCGAAATATGACAAAAATGTTGTAAAGACCAAAGAATATTTAGGCTGATTATTCAAGTAAGTTCTGCCACAGAAATTCAACTGCACTCTGCGTTGCTTCTGGACATGCATTAGTGATTGTCCTTTCGGTATTCAGTATATACAATATAGCTTCCATATCTTTCTACTGTTAAGACTGACAGCTTAAAAGGCAAATTCATTTAATAAAAGTCATAATAGGACACTAAGATCATGAACAACAGAGCTGGGTCTAGTGAAGATGGATTTGCTTGTATACTCACAAAATTAGACAGAATGTTTAAGTAACGATAAGATTTGCATCATGCCAGCAGATCGTTAATTTCCTATTTACGTTACTAACATCTTAGCATGGTTAATCTTAACCAAGATCATATTAGTAACGTAAACGGAAGTTACCGTTAACGAAGGTTTCAAATTTAACCAGCGTCTACTTACGATTATTTTCTTACGTCATTTAACTAAACGCAACATGGCCGTTAATTCCAGCCCACTTGCTTAGTTCATATCTTTTTTTATCGAAATAACGCCCACGACAGAAGAGTGGCACAATAAAAAAAACTGCAATTTCTCAGTCGAGCTGAAAAACTAAACTGACATAACTTTTACCGTAGTGCACAAATTATTTCGCAGTAACAAATTCCAATTATAAAACTAGTTGTGTTTATGATTTATGAAAATGTAAATAAATTCATTACTTAAGTTTTGTTACAATGACGTCACGGCTGAGGAAAAGTATAAACTATTTTAACTTGTGTTATTTTCTTTGTTACCATCTATTTACGTTTCATGTGGTGACTATCAGTAGCAATGAAAAAAGTCCAATAATTAAGTGCAGCTTTTGTGTTTTATTGTAAAGTTTTTTTTAAATGGAAAATTCTTGAATACCAAAGAAAATTATATAAATTGATGGCTAATAGAACGAAGGTTACTTATGCAAAATAGCAAAGAGTTCAAAGTTGAAAGCTATGTTCGATTAAATGATAAAGAAAATGTGTTGCATTTAAAATTAACCAATGAACGCAGAAGTATAGAAGTTTTGATAAGCCACGCGAATGCGATGTGCATTGAATAGACCCAAAATATTAGATTTCTTACGATCTGTAAAGTACTTTTGGAATGCTTTCATCAATTCCCATAACGTTCTTCCTTGCGCACGTCTTCTACTATTTGCTACGATTTTCTTGGTATTCATCAAAGTTTTTCTAAAAATGATCCAGGGCTTCTTTCTGCATTTTCACGACTTTAATGTCTGCTAATTTTACTTGATGTCCCTCATTCGTCGTTGAGAAATTACTAATATAATGTTGACACGCACCGTTAAAATCTATATAATCTCAATGTGCCAATTCAATAACCTTGTAAGATTTTCCTTTTTTCTTTGCGCCTCCTTCTATTGGAACGTATCGGTATAGGCCATAAATTCGGTCAGATTTTAATTACTTTTTCACTGCCATCTCGATGACTAAATCAACGTTGTTACCATCATTTTGAGTGTGTCAAGTACTTAGACAATTGTCTGTTATAGATTTGATATTTAACGTTGGCACTTCGAGCAGGTACATTGCGAAAATGAATTTATTTTTCTGTTAAGCACAGTAAATATTCGAATAGAAAAGAACTTCAAGATCATCCTTTCCTGTGCATTTTGGTATTTGTAATTTCCTTTATTCCACATTTTCCACCTAACCCTTCGCAAATCATAAAATGATAATACGTTTATTTATTAATATAAAACATATACAAAATACAAAAAAATAAAAAAGACAAAATTTAAAAAACGCACATGAAAAGTGCCAAATTTTCACAACACTACAAAACCATATTAAACATACATTTCACTAGTATGAGAGCATAGTCCTTGCTGATTAAGTAAATATGCACTTACATATCTTGCAAATACTTGTAAACACAAGAGGTAATTTCGGTAGCGCCTCTACTGCCTTCGCCTTAATGCCACAAATAACAACAAACATTGACATTTTCAAGCTGAGCAATAGCAAAATTGTAGCTAATTAGTTTTAGACTTCTAGTAAAATACTGATATATACCGTATCCTCGAAGAGCAGACAAGACTGTTTGCAGATCACAACTAGACCAGGGACATTTTCCGTATTTTCTTGCTAAGTTCATTTTCTAGATATAAATTTATCATTTGAATTTCAGATCATTTATCATTTTCCGCCTGAGTCTTTAAGTGAATTTGGCTCATGCTGAAAATATATTACACCATATTTCACTTCATATTACGAAGTGTTATGATGCCGGTATCCACAAAAATTGAAATTTCTAGATTAGTTACATTTGGTTGGGAACAAATCGAAGCATTTTCTGAGACAAATTGTTCAAATAATGCTAAACAATTATTTCCGTTGGGGGGGCGCAACTCTGGATCCGACATTGGAACAAAGTATGTTCACTCACGTTTCGGTGTAGTGGTAAAGTACGTGCTTGCTCAATCAAAACTTGGAAAACAGACACTTTCTAATATATAATGGTGTCAATCATTGTAAGCACTAACGCTAATTACTCAGAACATTGACGAGCATACTATATACTATACTATGAGTCTATGAACGAATATTTAGAAGGTGATTTTTCCTTCATCCCTGGATTATGCGCGTGGCGTCTGACATGCGCCACACGTTCTTTTTCATCTCTTTCGTTGTTAATTCTTACAGCATTGACCCTTCCTGCCATCTACCTTCTGATTAGAATATTAGCAACAACATCTCGAAATGTCGCGCTCGCTGGAGACACTGGTCAGTCTTAGTTCAAAGTTACATTGAATGGTGCGCTCATCTGGCGAGTAGCAGATGCCATGCGACCTTGTCTGACACTTTTGTTTAAAGTAGGGAATTTTGTTTTCTGATATAATATAGCTCAGATGGATAAAAGACAATTCGATCTTTCAAATCCTAGAGGTATTGAAATAGTTTGCAATTTATAGGAACAAGACAGCGACGAAGATTGTATAGCCGAAAACGACGATGGTTTTGGGCATTATAAAAACGAAGGTGATCAAGATCACGTCGATATAAATGAACCCAGTGATACTGATACTGAAGGAGAAGCTGATTCATTGGATGATTCTGAAGACGGTGACTCTAGTTATTTTCTGGGGCGCGATAAAGTCACGAAATTGTCAGCGGTTCCTGGACCTAAAAATGTGCGAACAAGAAAAAAATGTTACAAATTTGTGTGGTGTAAAGTTAGCTGCAAAGGAGGCAAAACATGTTTGGAATCTTGGGAACTGTTTATTAACCCTGATATTTTGGACCAGACCGTTTCTCATACAAATAAAAAAAAAAATAGACGCGTGACTGCAAACTATTCTAGGGTTTGAGATGCTCAATGCACAGACAAGGAAGATATAAAATCACTTTTCGGCATTTTATATGTATGTGCAGCTCGAAAATACAATCATTCGAATCCCAGATATATATATGGTGCACAGATGGAACTGGTATAGAGTTATGCAGAACAGCCATGTCAGAAAAACGTTTGTCTACGTTTTGATGATAGATATACCAGAATGGAAAGGCAAAATGTTGACAACTTGGCACCAATTAGACATTTTTACAGCATTTTGTGAAAACTGTAAACAATATTATTCTCTAGGAGAGTATTGTACAATAGATGAAATACTGGAACCATTCAGGGGGAAATGCCGATTAAGACAATATATAGACAGCAAACCGAACAAATATTAAATTAAAATATTTGCGCTTGTTGATTCCAAAATGTATTACACTTCAACGATGGAAATTTATGTTGGAAAGCAGCCTGAAAACAGTCCATATGCAGTGAGCAACTAAGCGATCTATGTTGTAAAAAGATTATCGGAGACTGTATGGAACTCTGGAAGGAATATCACAATGCATAATTGGTTCATGTCTGATTAACTTACATCTTTCTTATGCGGCAAAAATATCACAGTTGAGGACACTCTAAAGAAAAGAAAGCTTACATTCCACCAGGATTTGTTGAGACTAAAGGAAGATCATTGGAATCATTTCTGTTTGGTTTCCAAAAAGACTCCACGTTAGTATCATATGCGCCTAACAAAAATAAAGTTATTTTTGTACTCTTTTCTATGCACCACGATGCATCTCTGACTACAGAAGGCACAAACAAGCCAGAAATGATAGGCGTTTACAACTGCACTAAATCAGGTGTTGACACAGTCGACCAAATGTGTAGCACTTACAATGTTGCAAGAAAAACCAACAGGTGGCTCATGGTAATATTATATTACATGCTAAATGTAGCTGCCATATACAGCCAAATCATATATCAAAGTAATTCAGGGATAAAATTGAAACGCTCTCGCTTCCTGAAGAATTTGGCATTGGAACTGGCATCAGATCATCTTAAAAGACGAAGCCGACAACCAAAATTGTCTCGAGATCTGAAAAGTAAGCTTCAAGAACGACGTGAAGAAGCACTTTCAACTGTACCAAACATTTCTGTGGAAAAAAAAAGAAGTCAGTGTTAACCTTGTGGCAGGAAAAAAATATGTACACCCGATTTCAGTGCAAGAAATGCACCAAACTCTTTTGCCTTGAGCATTGAATGCTAATACCTTTTACAAGTCCAAGAATGTATGGCTTTAAAATACTTGGAAGAAAGACAATATTAATCACATGTGAAAAATACTTAAGATGAAATGTTTCATGTAAACCTTATTTTTTAAAAAAAAAAAAAAATAATAAAAGTGTTTTGAAATTTACTTTTGAAAAATTTTGTGACTTAATTTTTAACAAAAACATTTATGAAAGTTTATTTGGAATTACTTCCGAAGTTGGTCGTCCGTCTGGTTTTCGACTAAAAGCCTGATGAAAGCTACGAAAATTTAAAAGATCTTCAATTTTTACGTTCAGTTCACTGGTTTTCTGTTTCGTCCGGTTAACGCGTAGGGTGGGGATGTTCATATTTATTATTAATAATTGCATTTTTCGTAGATTATCTTAAATTACTGACCATGGGAACGTGGAGGTTAGGTAAAGTTAAGTGCGGTTATGTATCTTTACACTTTTTGTTGTCATATACGTTACAATTCTTTTCGTGAGAACAAGCAATTTCTTGTTAAATTCATTAATCCATGACTTTCACACAGTTTCAAAGATTTTCATCAGTATCACCGTATTGTTTCACAAGCTGTAATACTGTTACCTCACATTCAGGATAACGGTTCTGTACACCTGTAGCAATTTTCACAATACTCGTAACTTTCCCACAATCCAATCATGCGGTAACCTTCCGCGAAGTAGTTCCCTCCGCTTCCCAAATAGTTTCATGTTTGTCACCGATTATATGATCCAATAAAATAAACTCAACTTTCGTTCTTTTTTATATACTATCAACCACACAAACGAGCAAAGTATCCATTTCTTCCCTGTAAATTTTCTAAACTTTACTAGAAACGGACGACCAACTTTGGGAGTTTATTTTATTTACCGCCATTTAGCAGTGGCGTCTCACCACGGGAGCTTCTGTAAAATGGCGCGCGTGGTCCAGGGTTAAATTCAAATTCAAACCTTGTTTTAATTTATGTTATGCAATGTGTTTTATTTAGTTAATGTAATAACTTGATTTATTATCATAATTAGGTTCAATGTGACGATTTTGATGTACAACTGGTCTTTAGATAACAAATGTACGAAAAATTGATAAATATGAATATGATTTTTTTTTCGTACCAATTACTATACGATTACAACTTTTTCATAAGTTGACAAGAAATTTATACACATTTCGAAATAAACATTACGTCTTATCAGAATAATAACTTTCAAGAATGCATACAGTAAAAGTAGTTGCAATATCTTAATAAAGTAGATATGGAATTTTACATCGCAATACTTTTAGATATCAAATTTATTTAACTTGTTAGTGTCCACCTTTATGTCAATCCCTTAAAATATACGATAATTTCAACACCCTTGTACCCTATGTTATAGCTATGAGAGAGTTTTACACTTTCTCTACAAAACAACAAAAATCCTTGTACACTGCGCATATAGGAGCTTTAATATCTCGTATTTACATCGTTCAATTGTAATTAAGACGAAAATTGCAAGTACAATAGAAGCTTCTGTTTCACCTTTTACGGTTTATTACATTCACGGTTTATGTAGCACCTTGTTAACGAAAGTTGGTTTGCAGGTTTGAAGTTGCCATCGCAAGATGAATTTTGTACGGTGTACAAATGTCATAACGAAGTATTTAAGAACTCATGACTTGCCTGTGTGTAGGTCTCACGGTAACATCTTGACCTGCATGTAATTTATTTACCGATTTCAATTTCTAACCGTTATTTCATGTTTTATCAATGTCTAACAATGTTCGTAAAAGCTATTCAGTTCTGTTTAACGGTCATGCTTGTTATTTCTGTTTGTCCCGATATTATTTTTGAGATATGCACACTCATATATCGCCTACAAGCAATATGTAGGCCCCATATTTGCAGGAGATCAAATATAATTAAATAAGAAAATGGGCCTCATGGCGTCAAGAAGTTCTCACTTACCTCCAGCTCTTTGTACTTCTATCTGACTTCTAACTTTATTTTTGACATGAAATAGAGCGTTGTATTACGATAAATGAGAGCTCACAAATTCTTGTGTGTGTTCAAGATTAGAGTTTGCCAATGCCTGGTTTAGCACAAGTGGCACCTACATAATTATTTTGTAACAGTAGTGACCATTGGCCAATGTTCTCTACCATTCCCGTCATTTAGGTGGGGAGACGGAGGGGCAGTTGCCTGCCCTTTCATTTTTTTTAAATTCGCACGAAAAAAAACGTAATGTCCGTCATTTAGTGAGATTAAACAGATTCGATTTACTTATATGACAATGAGTAGTTAAAAATAGTTTTATACCTAACAACTATTCGCATGGAAAACACCTCACACTCTTTTCCGTGATTTAATGCAAGTCAATAAGAAATCTATATGTGGTGTATACAAATCCGCCTCAGTTTATTTCTGTTCATTTTAAATCGGTCCTCGAATGTTACTTCTAGGAACTAGTTTACAGAAAGAAGCAAAAATTTTACTTTTTTTTTTTTTTTTTTTTTTGACGAGAAAGTATTTTCATTAAACAAGAATATTGAATTTCAATCGATAATAGTGTGTTTCAACGAAACACTATTGCTTTGGATTAAAAATGTGACCTTATGAGATGGAATTATGATGTTTAATGGATGTCATTTATTCTTCAGAATTGAAATATTCATCAACCTTTCATAGTGATTCGCACTGTAGCAAGGGGTTAGAGTCCTGCAAACCCAGGTCCGCACCAGCCCGGCCGGCCCGTGCGTACCACTACTATTAAAACAAACTTTCTACTAATAAAATAAAGGGGAAAATGTATTCTATGATGATATCTGGCTGATGTTTTATGTTAGGTAATTGGCCTAAAACTCCGGGAAACTGGGCACAAAAGGAAGAAGTAAACGTGGTAGTGGTCTGCACGGCCCGGACCGGGCATGTGCTGACCTGGGTTTGCAGGACTCTACATGGGGTCAGGTTTGTTATCAGCCGTTTATTTTACCATGAAGTGTGAAGTTCGTCGTGTTTACTTAAAAATAACAACAGAAGACCTGATAACTTTTCTCTATGACAACAATATACCTCAAAATGTCAGGAGGAACATATATACGGTAAACTTTGAATTTTGTTCCCAAGTACCTGACGGCCCTTTCACACGTAGACGTTAGAGCGTTCCTAAATAGCATTTTCACGTCTGCCGATAGGGCCATATTCGATTTTACTACGTCGATAATATCGTTCAACGACATGGGCCTCATATTGGATGGTAAACATGTTGGCCAATATTGGTCAACGATATAGATCGACATCGGGCATCAACATCGATTATCGGCATTGCTCAATATTGGGTGTCAACATCTCTCAATATCTGTTTTTTACATTGTGAACACGTGTAATTCTGATTTTTACTATTTCTCAAAGGAATTCCATTTTTATATAGGATAACCAACTTAGACAAACCAACAAGAAATATTAAAGCACGTTAGAAATTGTAAATAAATACTGTTTATGTAAATAATACTATTTTTATGTTGCTAAAGTTACATCACTTTGCTGTGCTAAAGGATTGTAAAATTTGTCGACCACTGCTAGTTTGTAAAATGATGTTATTATTGATATTGCGTTCATGCTAATATTTGTAGTTCCGCTCAATTTTGATCATTTCAAGTCTCTTCCGTTGTTGATTATTATTATGTTTTTAGCCAACAACTAAAAGAGTACAATGGCCATGTTTACAACAACTTAAATGATGTAAAACAAATGTAAATAAATATAAGTTTAACTTATCTTTCTACTAAAGAGAACTTCTCTTATCCACGTGGCTTCGAGAAAATACGGAACTCTCTACTGAATAAACGAAACAAAGGTGTAAAATGTCCCTCGGGTCTGGCGGTGTACGATAACCAATTATTAATAATAAATAGGAGCATATGAAAATATATTTCCAAAGAAAAAAATGTTGACCCAAGCGGGGTTTGAACCTGGGACCTTTCACTCAAGAAGCGAACGTCTTGACCATTCTGCCACGAAGCCGAGTTAAGAAATCTCGGTTTCGTCGTTGTATTTACAGTGGGTAGCGTCAGAGTCTGTCAGTATGAATCCGTAGGTGACGACGACTTCCGTCGTGTTTACTATCTTAATCCTCACTAACGATAACCAGCGTAATAAGCATTACTGTAAAACTTGTTTGTTTGTCTATGTATTTACAGTGATCAAAGACTCCTTGAGGAAAAAAGCACAATCAACCTTAACATTTTATTTGCCTGTGTCCCCGTAGAAGAGCAGGTTATTTCTGCACAACATGCTTCGATCAACAACTCATTGCCACCAAACAAAGCTGGCCGCGTGTTGACCACAACATGAACTTTTATCTTTTATCACTAGAGGAATAAAGCGTCGCTTGAATAAACACCATTTTTTTATATGGACCGATACTGATCAATATAAAGATCGGTTGATGACATGGATCGATATGCTTCCATGACGAGTGCTTATTTTCTAATTTTAATTTATTTAATATGAACAAAAAGTTTTCCAAAAAGTCAATTTATTCTTTGCCCACTACTTACTGTACACTGGGTAGTTTTTTGAATATAGGTAAATTAGAGATGCCGATAATACTGGTCAGCATGGGTTCGGTTGTCTCGCAGGTAATTGCTGTTTCTTAATAATTTTGACATGCTCATTCCGAAAATGAAAACTGTTTGTTTCCATCACGTACAGTTTTTACACAAAACTGCAATATATTACTTTCCTTAATTTAACATAATTATGCGTTGTTTCAAATGTTGTCAATCGATGGCGCTGTGTAAATATATATATAAAATACATGTACTTTTATATTACAAATCTTCCATTTTGCAACTGTACGTGAATAAAAATATGTAAACACTTACTTTATCTTGTGTTGATATACTGTTGTTAAAATGCATTGACATTGGTATTTATTTATATGCCTATTTATTTATAAATTCCCATAATAATATTCTAAATATGTTATTTTATTTAAGTTATCGCAGTCATCAATCAGGAAAATCTAGCCTGTCTATGGTATTTTAGCGTGCTGTCGATGACTCTGTATAGCAGACGTACAGAACAGACTAGTACGTGTACGGCCATTACAGGACTGACGACATTTTTCGGTATCGGAGGGTACGAGATATATTAAGAATTTTTGCAACAGTCATTGCACAAAGACTGTTTTTTCATCGCCATCATCATTCGCTGCACTTATTCTTTTCTCAAATCACTTTTTCACCATGCCAAAATCAAACTCAAAACATTATATGCCACAATACGTAACTAAAACAGCATCAATAGCAACTCCGAAAATGTCCACAGTAGGCACGATTAACAAACACTCACGTAGTTCCGACCAACTCTCTACAAGCTCAAGATCTAGGTCTCCAATTCAAAGTTCTCACCCTCCACCAGCTAAGAAAGCACATCGCATCAGTGACTCAGCATCAGATTCTGATTCAATGAACATATCCATCGACCATGAAGATCACCTACTAGCAACTCCAGAAACTCCGCTCTATTCATTTCTGCTAACTACATACGACACAAGATTCCAAACACGAAATGCCTTCTTCACAAGTTACTGAAATACGTACCAAGAGACAAAATCAGTGAAATCATTCCTACCAAGAACGGCATCATAATCAAATCACCGGAGTCAAACCTAGCAAAAATCATTCGCAATAAATACAGCTATGAAATTTTTGGGACGCAAGCACAGCTCACGGCACTCAACTCATCATCAATCAAACAGCAACCACCGCCTAGGAAAACTCCGATGTTATCTGTAGTAATCCGCGGTGTTCCACCAGACACACCTGACGATGAAGTCCAAGCAGAGCTAACCACCGAAGGTCACGTCATCAACAAATGCATCCGGATAATAACGAAGATTGGAACACGCTGCTACATGGTGCGAATTCTCACTACAGATCAATGCACAATAGACAACCTTCTCAGAAACGGAGCATTCATCTATAAACGAAGATACCGTGTTGAACCTTCTAGATCACCAGCACCGATGCCACTCAGATGTGAGAAATGTCAAACTTACGGAGACCACACAGCAAATGAGTGTAAAGATCAACCGATTTGTGGCTATTGCTCTGAAAATCACCTAACAAAGTCATGCACTAACCTTCAGAATCCACCAAAATGCAGCACATGCGACGAGCAACATCCAACATACTTATTTAAATGCAAAGGGAAACCGAAACCAAAAGCAGAAAACAATATGCCGGTAGTACCACTCCGCATACCCGAACAAAACACAGCACAAGTCAACAACTCCTCTCTTCCAGTGCCTACTACAGAGCAAATCATCCAATTCATCACTTTGACTATACAGAATCTATATCCTTTCAACAAACATACCATCCTATTCAAAATCCAGCAGGCAGCACAACAAATTTTGAAAATTAAGCCACAAGCTACATATTCAGGCCACCATGTCTTCTTCTCATTTTCATCTCTCACCTAAACAACTTTGCTTCGTCATTCATCATCAATCACATCACTCACTCACCTAGCATGTTCATCATTGCACTGTACCCATAAATGTTACATGTCGGGCTCACCTGTTGACATTATCATCTAGAGAAGCCCCTAGATGAGAAGAACAATCAATCATGCGTCCAATTGTTATTCAAAGTGTTATGACGTGTATCGCACATCATACCCATATACCATATCATAATCATCTGATCTGATAACTATGGTTATAAGCACAATGCTTATGATGTCCTGATGAGAAAATTTATGATTATCATGGATCAATAAAGAGTTAATTGAAACCTCTTAGCCCATCTAATCAACTCATCCTTGCTTTACAATCCTTAAATAACACTTCCCTAAAGCGAGGGCGTAACTCTTGGGAAGGGCTAGTCACACAGGTGAGATCACATACTCAAACCGAGCCAAGCTGTGGGTTGTCAGCGTTCTTATCGAGGACCTCGTATTCCATACGTACCAGCGAGACCAAAACGTGCACGACCACAATAGGATCGACGGCATTTCTCAGTGCCGGAGGGTACGAGTTACTTTGAGAAAGCAGTCATTGCACAGAGGCTGATCATCATCTATCTCATTGTATCATGTCAAACCCACACAACAAATCATCATCCGGCAAACATGTCTTACCATCAGTAGTACAGCGATCTACATCCTCTAAATCAGAATCCTTAGGAGCAACATCAAAACATAAAGGGAGTACTGAGAAACTCGGACGTTCCAGCTCACAATCACGCTCACCTGATATTCATCGCCAAGGAAGCTCACAGTCACCACCTTAAAAAAGTTCAATGCACGCCAAGATTCCGATACAGATTCCAATCATTATCATCAAATGTCCCTCACCGATTCCGACCTTGAAGACCTACAGAGCTCCAGGATCTCTTCAGCATCTAACCATTCATTTCTGTTGACAAATTTTAATACCAAATTTCAAACACCGAAACAACTATTCATGCAATTTCTGAAGTATGTACCTCGAGACACCATCTCTCGCATTATACCAACTAGAAATGGAATCATTGTTCAGTCATCCGACACCAAACTTGCTACAACCATCCGTAACAAATACGGTTTTGAAAGCTTCGGAGAACATGCTAAATTGACACCACTCGAAAACAAACCGATTCGCCAACCACCACCACCACGTAAACTTCCTATGCTATCAGTAGTCATTCGTGGGGTAGATTTAGACGTTACAGACTCAGAAGCAGAAGAAGAATTAAGGCAAGATGGACACATTATCACCAAATGTCTCAGGATCATAGCACAACAGGGTACATCCAGCTATATGGTCAAAGTCTTAACAAATCATCAACAAACCACCGACAATCTTCTACAACAAGGTGCATACATCTACAGAAAACGCCATCGAGTCGAAATGTCACGAACTTCACCACCTCTTCCTGTGCGCTGTGAGAAATGTCAAAAGTACAATGACCATTAAACTAAAGATTGTAAAAACATACCCACATGTGGATACTGTTCGCAACAACATCAATCAACAGCCTGCACCAATCTTCAAAATCCACCTAAATGCAACACCTGTAGTGAAGCACATCCGACATATAGCTACAATTGCAAAGGCCGACCTACTCTAGAACCTGACAAACCTGCATACACAGTACCATTACGCATACCTGAGAAACCAACACAACCACCTATCACTTCTGCACAACAGCAAATCACAATTGAACAAATCTTAGCAATCATCACCCTCGCCTTACAAAACACATTTCCATTTGACAGATCTAGACTTCTTCAAGAAATTCAGTCTGCAGCAGCCACCATTTTCAAGCTAAACTTCCAAGCAACACATTCAGGGCCCTGTTTATATTTCTGCACATCCAATGAATTATCCAGACTATAAGCCCAATTCTTATCACATTGTCATTCACGAATATCACTTCACCTATCATCACCATTGCAGCACTGTAATCATCAATGTTCGACAAGGGCTCATCTGTTTTCCCATCAATGTCTAGAGTCACCCCTAGACGAGAAGATAATCACGCATCCGTTCTGTCCATTATTGTGACGTATAAGTGCACATTATCACCATTTTCCATCACATTGTCACTTTGATTACTATATCTGCTACATGGTTATAAGCGCAAAGCTTATAACATCCTGATATTGTTGATATAATAAATAAATGACAAAACATGCTTCAACATCCCTTAGACCATCCAACTGACCTCTTCCATAGCCCAACTAGTCATCTCTAGTCTCCCTCCCGAATAGAGGGCATAACCCTCTCAGCGGGTTTGAGCCACGGCCTCACCGCGGTTAATTTGTAAAAAAAAAACAATCACATAACCAAACCTAGCTTAACTTTGGATGGTTAGCGTGTTACCGATGACCCAGTGTTGAATACGCACAGACGAGACACGCACGTGTACCCCCAAATTGAGTTTGACGGCAATTTTCATTGTCGGAGGGTGAAGTTCGCTGGAGACAACAGTCATTGCACAAAAACTGATCATTTCATCAGCCATTTTCTTTTTCGTTTTCATCTTTTTCTCCCTGCTTCCTTCACGGACCTCGGCAACAGGACGGATTGATATTCTGGCGGACGAAATACACCCAGGACTTGCCCAAACGTTTCCAACACCCGGCTCATTGGGAACGGTTACTGGCAGGAAATCACGGCAAGACAGTTCATCATCATCTCGTTCTCGGTCCCGCACCCCGGTTAAACCCGTAGATAGGAAACGAAGTAACTCACCACCAAATAAGAAACAACACATCCAAGCGACCGATAATGACAATGAATCTGGACAAATGACTATTGAAGACACAATCTCTCAGGAAAAAGCATATTCATTTCTGTTAAGCAAATACGATAATAAATTTCAAATTCGAAACAAATTCTCACTCAGTTTTGAAAATATGTACCTCGAAAAACCAACGCTCAAATCATTCCCTCACGGAACGGTATGATAATTAAATCACCAGATCCAAACCTTGCAACATACATTCGAGACAAGCATAGCATGGAAATATTTGGTAAAACTGCCACAATGATAAACCTAACTTCAAAACGGACGAAACAAGTTCCACCTCCACGAAAACCTCCGATGCTCTCCGTAGTGATACGCGGTGCTGACCCTACCTGGACTGAAGAGGAAATCACTGAAGAACTACGCCAAAAGGAATACGAATTCACACACATTATGCGCATCAATTGACTACCATTAATGACTTACTTACATTAGGAGCATTCATCTATCGTAAACATCATAGGGTCGAAACATCTCGCACTCCACCACCCATGCCTATTCGTTGCGAAAAGTGCCAATGCTACAACTCTCATCCTACACATCAATGCACCAACCAGTATAAATGTGGTTTCTGTGCAGGTCCTCACCCAACTCGTCCGTGTTCAAATCTTCAGCTACCTCCCAAATGCTCTGCTTGTAACCAGTCACATCCGACCTAAAGTTACCAGTGCAAAGCTAGACCTCCACCTGAACCAGCCAAACTTCACCTCATAGTACCTCTCAGAGTCTCAGAACAAACTACCGAACCTGAAATCAACATCGAAAAACATCCAATCTTGTCTCAACCAATTACCATCGAACAGCTGCTATCATTAATCACCTTAACGTTACAAAACATCCAACTTGCTCATAGATCTCATATTCTCGAACAAGTTCCAACTGCTGCAAAACAAGTATTTCAGGTGAAATTTCATGCCACATATTCTGGTCCGTATGTACATTTCGTTACTGTTACACCAAAACCTGTTGACTAATCATACCAATCAACTCCTCATACATTTAATTATGGATTTGGTCATACTTTTTGTAAACATCAGTTCAATTACAACGCATAAGGTTCTTTTCGAAGCACTTCTTCTTGAAGAAAAAGCACACGCATTTCTCCTCAATGAAACCCATCTCACTGTAACACTCACCTTGCAAAATACGTGACTATCACCTCATCAGACGTGAAAATACCATACCGGCACTCAGAGCTAACGAGGGAGTTGCCATAGGCTACAAACCTACCATCCCACATCGCCTTCATCCGGCACCTCCTATGAACCTACTTGAACATCTCATCGCCCCACTTTATTTTCAAAATCTCTACATCACTCTAGTTACTATTTACGTGCGCCCAGGTCACCCAATACCACTTCCGTTCTTTCAATACATCTCTGATAACTTCAAAACCTTTATCATCATGGCTGATATAAATATCCATAGTCGATCCGATCGTCAACGAGCACAATTCACAAACTTTTTTAACATCTCTATCAATGGTCTCATACAACCATTACCCAAACCTACTCGTCCTATCTCCCAAACAACTCGAGATATAGCTATTCTGTCTCCTAACCTACCAACCCGCAGTCCAATCCATGTCCTGGATACTTTAGGCAGTGACCACGTACCTATAAAACTGACTATCCAACGCTGTCTTCAACCCCAACCTAACTCTCCACCCCCAAGACAAACCATCCGCTACGATCTCGCCAAGTGGGACGCCTATCGCAACTACCTCGATGAACATCTCCGAATTACCGCTGCACCCACTACAGAAGACGAGCTGTACAAAACTGTGGACACCATCTGTGAAACTATTCAATCAGCATCAGAATTATAAATACCTACTACCACTTCCACACCACACCGACCCAAACTCCTTCCACAATACCTTACCTTAATACGTCGCTCCCGTCAATTTTTCCGTGATTACATTCGAACCCGCAACCCAGTCTCTCTTCAATTACATCGTCAACTTCAGCGCACCGTTCTTAACTATCTGAATGCATACAAACTCCGTCAATGGGTTAAGACTTGCAACCAGCTCAACGATACTGCACATCCAACAAAATTTTGGAAAAGGTTCAATATTTTAACTGGACAACGCACTGCCGCAACATATCCACTGATACAGAATGACCAGCCTCTACAATCTGACAAGGACAAAGCAGATGCATTTGCAGCTCATCTCCAGGAAGTCTTTACGCCACCGCTTACCATCCCAGCCAGAAACCATCCTATTCGTCATGTCAACTTGGACGCACCAGAACTGCAGCCTCATGAGAGACATGAGATCAATGAGAACAAACAACTCACAGCACCAATTACAGTTGAAGATATTATCACCACTACAGCCAACAAGAAAAACACTGCTCCTGGTATGGATAGTATCACCTACAGGCATATCAAAGAAGGACCATATCGTCTGCTACAGCTCCTTGCCACAGTATTCAACTTCGTCCTACGAACCGGATTCATCCCAGCCAACTGGAAAACCTCGGAAACCTTCATGTTCTTAAAACCTCACAAACTTCCGGACTCAGTTTCCTCATACCAAACGATCCAACTAACCCCTGCTATCGGAAAGATCCTAGAACGCATCCTAGTAAAACGGCTTCACCAACATCTCCATGATCATCATCTTCTTCCCGACCATCAAACAGGATTCCGCCTAGGCTATAGTATCCAGGACCAACTCCTCCGGCTTACCAACCATATAACAAACCAATATAACACCTACAAACCCTCATGTTTAGTGGTCTTTGATTTAGAAAAAGCATTTGACAACGTATGGCACCAGGGACTTATATGCAAATTACTCAACTTTCGACTACCCACTGCTTATGTTCGCTACATCTATAATTTTCTAACCAATCGTCTCGCATATATCACTATTAACAACATCAGTTCTCATCCAATAATTCTCAATACCGGTGTACCTCAAGGATCAGCTCTCTCACCTCTGCTATACCACCTCTTTAGCTCAGCCCTACCGTCATTGCCATCAAACATTCATCTATATCAATATGCCGACGACACCGCATTTCTTGCCACAGCGAAAACCATTCAACAAATTAACAAAACTTTACAACCTGCGATTGATGCTTTCAGCAAATGGTGTAACACGTGGTATCTCACCATAAACGTTAGCAAAACTCAAACGTTAGCATTATCTTCCTCCCAGCCAAACATCGTTCCAAAGTCCGACGTAATCCCACTCATCTAAATCTCAACCTAAATCAAACTCGCATTAAACCCACTAAGACAGTAAAATACCTATGACCATCATCTCACATGGAACCCCCGCCTCAAATATATCATAAACAAAGCATACAATCGCCTAAATATTCTCAAACGTCTCACTGGCACATCATGGGGACCGAAACCTATCGTCATTCTCAACACCTACAAGGCATTTCTACGTCCTGTCCTCACCTACGGCCATGTTGCATAGATCTCCGTCCCACGAAAATTCTATGATAAACTAAACATTCTCGAACGCCACGCCTTCCGCATTGCTCATAGAATTAAATTACCTAGTCCTACTGCAGACCTATACGCCCGTATTACCATCCCACATACGCCCGTATTACCATCCCACATACACCCGTATTACCATATCCAATCATTACGACAACGAAACCTTCCATCCTCTACTGCTTTACACCATGCATCACTATGTTACATATACTTTCCACCGTCCTCCTCTCATCATCAATCCCTTATCCCTCATCATGCGCATCTATCTCACCGTACTTCCCAACAACCACCCAGAAATTCCTCACCTGACTCCGTTTTCAGCTCCACAACCACCAGATTTTATCATTTCATCCGTTGCACAGTAATCCGTCAATTACTAACAGGGTTCATCTCGTCTCAAATTAGTACCCCGAACCATTCCGGGGACAGACGATAACATACAGTAGTGAACGTTAACAATATAAGTGTTGTGGTTGTGGCGTGTAAGCACTGGATAATATCATGATGACATTTACCCCACCAAATTAATGATTACGATGTAAAATCGTAATGCCCGAAATTTATTTAATGACTGTTAATACAGTGTTTCAGTTAAACCTCCTTGACCAGCACCAATCCAGTAATCCCCACCATATCCCAAACCCACCTCCCCCCCAAAAAAGGTAACCCTTTAAGTGGGTATAGTCATGGCCTCATCATGACTATATATGAAAAAAAAATCAATCACGCTGTGCGCTCGCGGTCCGATGGCATTGCTTGGCACCTGTGTGGCCCTCAAAACGAGCGTGATGTGATGACGCCAGCAGGAAGTTGTATTCATCAGCGAAGATTAGACGTCTTCTGATACCGACACGAAGACTGGAAGAAGCAGTCCATTTAACTATGGAAACCTGGTGAACGTGGTCAATGGTAGCCGCGGTAGCAACTGGCCGGGAAACCGGGCGACAGCGAAGCGAAGTACCTAGTACCATTAGTAAGCACGTCGGGCTCAGAACCATTTAAATATGGTCGATTGGAAAGAAGCAGCTAGGGAAGCATGACGAACTTGGTCAGCGGCAACCGTGGTAGCAACTGTTCGGGAGACAGCGAGGCGAAGCACCATCTGTAGTCGTGAAAGGCAACAGTACCCCTTTTAAGAGCAACTTCAATTAAGTTTTTCTGTGGTCATGGTTAGGCCAATACAGATAACTTGACTGGGCCAAACAATTGGGGACTGGTCCCCTGTGGATTCCTGGCACTCCTGTGTACGCCGGTTGGGACACCGAAACGGCGGAGAGGACAACCCACTCCGTGGATGCATACCCTGGATGAAGAAGCCTCTCACCTGAGATGCAGCAGTTGACCGGCGATGCATGTTCAACACAGACACTTGCTTTCAGGATGCGATTCACAGTAGAGTCAATACAGACATATTACCTGGGTTTTCCCACCGTTTGCAGCATGCGTGGTTTTACCAGTTAATCTTTCATAGTTAGCTCGATACAGGGACTTTTTCAGAATATACAGCAATGCATATTCTGGTTTTTGCCCTCTCCAACAAAATTCTTGTTGCGTTTCTCTATCTTCTTTTTCACCTTCTTTCTTTCTACTTACATACTCCGATCCTCGGTAAATGTCTTCGTAAGACAGAAATCGTAAGCATCCACTTCCGTGACACCCGCCTTAGTTGCATGAAGCATGTGCATGATAGGAGATCACTGTAGAAGTTGGAGAGTGGTCATTGCTCAGTGCGGGACTTTCGGGGGCACTGAAATTAAATTTTTTTCAAGCTTTTCATGTAATAATTTGGGGAGTGTTGTGTCTTCCTGTTTAACGTTAAGTGACTCAAGCTAGGTATTAAAAAAAGTTTTCATCTGCTTTATTTGGTAGTGTTGTGCCTTCCTGGTTAAAGAGCAGTGATTCAGTCGTTAGAAAATGACATCGGGTAAATGTTTGAATAACCCTGATATTTTATGTTATGTGTGTGACAGTAGCGCTGTACTCAAACAGAGACTCCCTATTACAAGTTTCGTAAAGAAAGCGTACTTGTCTTATTTTGCTATCAAATTAGGCGATCAAGATAAATCGTGGGCACCTCACAGTGTGTGCAGAATATGTGTAGAGACACAGGTCTTGGACCAACGGTAAGAAGAAAGGAATGCAGTTCAGATTACCTATGGTATCGAGAGAGCTTCGAAACCATTGTGATGACTGTTATTTCTGTGCAATAAACCTTAATGATCTTGTTCGAGATTTAAATCTACCAAAGGAGAGTGCAGTTGTTCTTGGTTGTAGACTTCGTTTGAAACACCTTTGGGCCAGTGGGACACATTACTCATGGTATACATTCCGAGAGAGAGAATCTCTTCCGCATTTCACTGAAGATGACGGGTTAGTGTTCCGCAACAACATTCCACCTGTTGTGGATTCATTGGGTGCTTCTTATAACTCATCCGATTGGAGACTCTTTATAGATGCTTCCAAATCCAGTCTGAAAGTTCTTCTACATAATGGAAACCAACTTGGATCACTTTCTGTAGCATACTTTGTTACATGGAAAGAAACGTACAATACCTTCAAATGAATACTTTCAAAGTTAAAATACTAAGAACACTGTTGGTCTGTTGACGGGAACTTGAAAGTCAGTGGTCTTCTAATAGGAACGAAGCCGTTATGAATACCCATGCCTTTTATGTTAATGGGAGAGTAGAGCGAGAAACAAGCACTGCAATGTGAGAGAGTGGCCCCAATAAAGTGTTACTTCCATCACTCCATCTGAAACTGGGACTTACGAAACAATTTGTGAAGGCTATGGACAAGAATGGGCAATGTTTTCAGTACATAGCTAAAACTTTTCCATTACAGAGTATGGTAAAAGTTTCGGAAGGTATTTTTATAGGGCCACAAATTAGAAAGTTATTAATAGATGAAACATTTGAAAATTCAAAGACTGAAATGAAAAAGAATGCTTGGGTAAATTTTAAAAAAGTTGTAACTTTCTCAGAAACAAGAAATACTTGTAACAATTGTAAAAGATATTGTTGACCCATTTGCATGCAATTGGGTGTAGTATGAACCTCAAGATACATTTTCTTCACTCTCATCTCGATTTTTCCCCGACATTCTTGGTAAGGTCAGCGAGGAGAAAGGGGAAAGATTTTACAAAGATATTTCTGAAATGGAGAACAGATACCAGAGCAGATGGAATATCACAGTGTTGGGAGACTACTGGTGGATGATAAGGAGGGATCGTGCCAGTTACGACAGACGTTGTAGAAAAACAAACAGGCGTGCATTTAAAAAGGAATAAGTGGCTTCTCATTTAACTTGAACAGCGCAGTTAAGTGCATTTAGTTAAAAAAATTATTGGTGTGTTTCGCAATTACATACGTACAATATACGTATATTGCAATGGTGGTAGTGTTCGAAATAAAGATTGCGGATTGTGAAAATCTTGACGTGATAGGCATAAATGGATGTCATTTCTGTAATCAGCACCGAAAAATCATTTAGGATCACCTATTAGTTTGTAAACAACCGAAGCTTTTTTCAAAATGCTGACCAGTGTAACTTCTCATTCAAAAAACAAACTAATATCAAAACTTATTAAATAAATATACCCAAATAAAAAAAGACAAATTAATATAAAAAGAAATGCAAAAGAAATAACACAAATAGGATAGGCCCATATCACAACCGAGGAGTAACTACTAAACCTTCTTTAGCGCCACAAGCCAAAAATTTAACAAAACTACCTAGATAACATCAATCAACTGAATTTAAAACCATAAAAATCTTGGCCAAACAAAAATAATGAAATTGGGTGTAATAATATAGATATAAGATATAAGCAGCTCTAAAAATGATATTAAACCCACTCCCGCTATACTTAAAGAAGATTATCCAATAACTCTATTTAATAAATTATTTTTTCCTAATCAATTTAAACTAGGAGGAGCAGCCATATTAGCAATACTAAGTAAAAATCACCAAAAAGTCATACTAGGTATAAAACATATTATGCCCTTATTGATAAGTAAGCTTCAACTACATAAATGATCATAAA
>JAGDQP010024737.1:7965-27615 GCA_022664845.1 Lepisma saccharinum
TTTTACAAAATATTTCTGCCAAGCAGGAACCTAGCAATATTACATATTTACATTGTACTAGAATAACTAAAATTGAGAATAATAATTTATGTTTCTATGAAAAATTCCGGTGAATCATAAACTTTTTATTTTTATAACAATAATATGTATTTATATGGATCACTAAAATTATGGACAATTGCTTACAGCAAAAGTATCAGTACTTTAAGAAAACTAGTAGTGAGCCGTAGTACATGAATTACTTTCAAGAAATAAAATTTACATATAAACAAATTCCTATTATAATTTACAGAAAAAGGGTAATGCTATCACCTGTGCGAAATGAACGCGCTGTGAACGGCGTATGGGAAATGTGGAGGTAGCGCTTCACATTTTCTAGACTTACGGTAAGACGTGAGGTGGGGTGCTTAGTCCCACGCTCGACCTGGTACTCAATTTGATAAGAGGGTGAGTACACCTCGGAGCGCCAGGTATGGGAACACTACGAGAAAAATCTCCATTCTTCTGGTCGGCATTTGAACCCGAGCCGTCCGATTAGCAGTCAGACGCTCTACGACTAATCTCAAAAGGCTCTTCACTGACTAACATTTAAGGTCAACTTCAATCACGGAGACAACAAGAGATAATATTGCTAGAAGCCTTGGCTGAAGGGCACAGATATTGGTAGCAGTGGTGACCCTACATTCCTTGCGCTATCAAACTAAAGGTGCAGTTATCCTGAATCCTTTTAGAACATGTGGAATTCTTCATACCAGTGCTAATACTGCAAACGGTTGTCTCATATACGTGTACTTCTAGCAAGGGAAGGGTCACTCAGATCACCCAGAAACCCTGCTTCAAATTTCGTACACAGGTAGGTCAGCCACAAAGAGATTACTACACAAAAAATTAGCTGCCATTGAATAAAAGGTAAAGTTTGGACGCGGTCTCTTATACAGTGCTTGTCAAAGTTCCAGAAAGTCAAAGATCTATCAAAATATTAGCCACTTCTCTTATTTTCTTGTAATTTCGTAGAATCTATCGAAAATGGAGCAACATACTCGAGCTTCTTCTCTTTCTTATCACTCATGCAAAGGTTGTTTATCACTGTCAAACTTTTCCTATGGTGGCAGCACCACCCGTTTACTCCTTTCCTGTTGCTCCACATTATTGACGCAGTGTCCGATTTGTTATAAATTACGAACGGGTATCCTAAAAGTAGTGGATTCCTACAAGTTTCAACATACTATCTTTTTGGTGAAAATAGATAGATTTTATTCCTGTGATACTCAAAATAAATAACCGGGGATCAAATTTTAATGCACCAGGGAAAATTCTTGGCATTCTCACCGGGGTCACGGTGGCTCAGTTGGTACAGCGCTCACCTCTTGTGCTAGGGTTCGTCGGATCGATCTCTGCTCATGCCATGTGGACTTTGTGGTGGACGAACACAGTGTGCGTGGGCTTTCTCGGGGTGCTTCCGTTTCCTCTCACTTTCTTCATTCAACCAATTCATCTCATCATCATCCATACAGCCTGAGTCATAGTTGCCTTAATGACTTAAAATAAATTCGAATTCAAAATTCAAATTCGAGCACTGTATTAGCGTATATGGAAACTCGTACGATTAGGTACAAAATCAATCATAAAAATTACTTACTTTATTGCTTCTAAAATATTTAGAATAAGTTAGTATTGTCAAACGGAGCAAATGACTATCGCAGAGTATTTTATATAAATAATGGATTAGGAATTATGAAATGTGAATAAAAGTAGTAGATAGTTAAACGTACATTCTACTATCGTGAAATAGACGTATTTCATAAATGAACTTCCATGCAGAAAATAACGCATTCTAACTGACATACGTAGCGTTTCCGCAACTTTTAGCTCTTGTCACCATTAATCTGCCTTCCGACCCAATAGAGCCCAGAACTTATATCCTGCAGTTATGAACAGGACATATTCTTATTTATTTTATCCATATATACAGAATCTGCATTGGAATTGGGGATTCTCATTTAAAAAATCAAATTTGGGCTCCACACATTTTGATTTTCTAGCCCATCCGATAGCTCTGTTGATTTTCTGAAACCTGTGTCTCTTTCAAATTACAAAAATGCATTGCAACCGAGATATTTAGCCGTTTCGGAACCTTTACCACTTCTCACTATTAATCTACTTTCCGGCCCTGTAGGGCTCACATTCTACAGTTTTTAGCAGGACATATTCTGATTTAGTTTTTACCATAGATACAGATTCTGCAATAAAAGATGGGGATTCCAATTTAAAAATCAAAGTTGGACCCCATGGGCCCCAAACAGGGACCCACACATTCTAATGGGCTAGCCCATCCGATAGCTCTGCAACATGTGTCGCTTTCAAGTTTTCAAAAAACGCATTCTAACCGAGATATTAAGCAGTTTTGGAACTTTGACAAGCATTGTGTTAGAGACCGCGTCCAAACTTTACTCTTTTATTCAAAGATCTTGCACTTCAAAATGGCAGCTAATTTCTTGTGTGGTAATCTCTTTGTGGCTGACCTACCTGTGTACGAAATTTGAAGTAGGGTTTCGGGGTGATCTGAGTGACCCTTCCCTTGTAAGTACTAAACCAAACCTCTCCTTTAAAACGATCTGCATAAAAGCTGAAGTTTTAGTAGAATATGGACACACTTAAAGCAGAAATCTCCATGAACCTGCCAGATCTGAACCACACCTTGGACGACGTATAGCACATGGAGGTTGTACAACAAGAAAACAATGAAGAGAGAAGCGAAATATCAATGTTGACCCTACCGGCAAGACTGCAGCAAGCCAGAATGGACTAATGTGGTGCCTCTATGACAAAATAAAAGTTGAGAGGTGCCCAGAAAGAATTCTTCAGAACACTGCGCAAGCAGCTGTACAAAAGGCTTCGTGCTCTGCAATACGAGTTAGAAATTAGGAAAGGGATACGAGATGGTAGATCCTTAAGAAGGCTCCAGAAACCTGATTTTAATTTAATTTGGCTCGGTTCACCAAACCACCAGCCAGTTTCGAAGATAACATCACAGCTATTTTGCGGAGAGGGGAACTAAGTATCAATGATGAGGTTACCAACATTACAGATAGTTGGAAGAAGAATGAGAATTCACTTTGGTAGAATGCAATGCCCGGTTTATTTCAGAGACCACAAAGAAAGTGGTCCGATTCGCCAATTGGATTTCGTGCTGGACTTCCTGAAGACAAAGCTACAAGCAACCAACAAAACTAAAACATGAGACGCCTAGACCTAAAAAACTGAGATAACAAGCAAACACCGCCGGCCAGACGTCCAGGAAGGACACCATACAAGTTTTGTTGGAAATTTTAATAAAACACAGGAAGTAAACTTTCAACATAAAAACACCGGTAAAGATTAAATAAATATTCCGAAAAGTGAAACTGCATTTCACCCAAACAAAACCTGGTAATAAATTATTTTTCTAACCATAATTCCCACAAGCTGCATAGATAAAGAAAGAAGTTGATCCACAACCAAGAAAATCCAAATGCATGAATCCCTCATAACTTGACAAAGAAGAATTTAACTACGTACGAGATAAAAGTCTTAGACAAGAAACGTTCGTTCTCCCCACATATAAGCCGAATACTTTGGCCCTCACAAAGGCCGTGAAAATTTTGGACAAAACTGTAGGGCCATTGGCAGAGGGAGGACACTACACAGACCCTCCTTAATATATATAAACTTCCCTTAATAAGCAACCGTGAAAAATTGGGTACAGATCGATCCTTTGATATGCATATGAGAACCCACAATATATTTAATAGTTATACCATAAATTATGCTATTACAGTTCTCGGCAACCTCTAAGAGAGGTGCGTGACGAGCCAGTCAACAGTTACTAGACTTGCCCATATAAAATAAAATTTCTAAGCGAGGTTAGGGCGGGTAAGTTGAACGGTTTAGAATCCTGTACCGAACAAACAATCATACATATATATTTAATATGCCGAAGAGAATTGGGTACTCAAGAAATTCTCGGAAGGATTTGCAAGTTTGAGTTGCTTGGAGGATGGGGATCTTTGCAATAGAAGTCGAAGATATATACGAGCATATAAGAAGATTTTGGATAACTTTAAATCCCAATATAAGTTAGCAATGGGATACTTCAAGGCAAAAGTAGGGACTAAGCGTAGCAGTAACAAGCAAGTGAGAAAGTTTAGATTTGGCAAAAGAGACAACTGAGAAGAACAAGGAAAGTGAAGAGAGACTAATAAAGTTTTCAGAAACCAATAAACGATTAATTTCGAGTGCAAGTTTTAAGAAGAAAACTCAGATGAAATGAACATAGGAAGGCTCAAATGGAGCTGGAAATAAAATAGATTATATTCTATTAAATAACAGGGAAATTTCTCAAGGCTTGCATGTTCTGAACAGTTTCGAAATCTCGAGTGATCGTTGGGTAGTGAGATGAGAGTGAAATAAACTCTAGATTAGAGAATGTTTTCAGAGGAAGTCGTCGTTTTAGATTGGAAAGAGAAACTAGAGAAAAGCAGACAGATATCCGGTACAGAACTAATCAACACAGTCAGCGCCGGGGAAGAGATAGAAGATTAAGAAGATATCAATTGCAGAAATAATGTACTGACCGGGATAATAAGAGAGAAAACAAAAGAAATAGTAGCATGACAAAGGAGAGTAAAATCTTGGAAGAAACAGAACTTTTGATGAACAAAAAAGGGAAATAAAAAGTGAGAAAATACAATAACTAGAATCGAATATAAAGATATAAATAAAACCTTAAGGAAGAATGTACGCAAATACAACATAAATATTGTTAGGTAAGAAACTACTGGAAAAAGCTTCAAGAAAACAAAACAGTTCTTGAGCTGGGTAAAAACAAATACTGGCGGTTGAGGTAACCAAAAATTAGAAAAAATATTTAAATTTTTTTAAAGAGATTTAAACTACTCCGATGAAGAACTAGGAAGAGAAAAGAGAGAGGAAAATGATGTAGAAGTTCCAGACATAATGAAATAATATACCGTATTACCGTACCAATTCTTCGCAGCTAGATTGAAAGTGAGTGAAGAGGGCGAAAACTGCCGAAGGGAAAGTGTTTCTGTGTAATGTGAACATCCCAGCAATGACATTATATTTCCAAGAATCAGACCAGTCGCACACACCTAAATATTTTAGAAAAGTTCCTTGATATATTCGCTAATCTTTCAGAGAAATGTCGGGATTTACAGTTATCGAAAAGAATCTTGAAAAAAGCACCAAATAATTTATTTCTCGTGATTGGAAATTATTAAATTACAGTATATCACTCACCTGTTTAATATCAAATGTTCTTTATTTTAAATAATGTTCAATCTTCTGTGTTAGGTGCTTCAACCTTTGTCAGCTACATATCGAAATTTCTCCTCACTTTAATTTTACTCGGCCAAAGTTGTGCCCCCAACTTGGGGTTTTTGGGGGCTGCGCCCTCTTTATCATAGCCAGACTCTGCAGGTTATTGTTCCCCTTGATACCGAACTGCACCAAACCCACAGGGGGTTGCGCCCCCATAGTGAAGGTTTGCCCCATTTTTATAACCTACTCGTCATGGTGCACATTCCATTCATACAACATTTCGTTTGTCTAGCCTTAGTGGTTTAGAAAATGGGTTTTCGGGCGGCCATTTTGGATTAAAGATGGCAACTTTTTAATGTTTTATTATATTGTCGTGACTTACTCGTGAAGGTACACCTTCAAATAAAATTACATTTCTCTAGCTCAAACGGTGTCGAAAATGTTTTCTGCCGTCCATTTTGAATCCAAAATGGCGACTTTCCCAAAAACTAAATTATTACCTTAAACTAATAGTTATGATACACCTTTATGCTAAATTTCGTACCTCTAGCTCAAATTGTGGAAAATGGATTTTTAAGTCCGCCATTTTGGATCCAAGATGACGTCTTTTGGCAAATTATGTAATATTAACCTACTATTGATAATGTACCTTCATACCAAATTTAATTTCACCACAGTGCTTTAGGCTTTGTATTTTATACAACAATGAGTTTGGCGGCCATCTTGGATCCAAGATGGCGATTTTGAATACATCAGGAAACATTTTCGTAGCCTACTAGTGATGTTGTACATGCATACCAAATTTCGTTTCAATAGCGCCCGCCGTTTAGGCTGTGTATTCTATACAACAATGGGCGGCCATTTTGGATCTAAGATGGCAATTTTTCAAAATGTCGGATTTTCCCCGTTCCTACTCATAGTCCTACACCTTCATAGCGAATTTGGTGTTTCTAGCTCCAGTAGTTTGGCCTGTGAATTTTGATGATCAGTGAGTGAGTTAGTCAGTCAGTGAGTGACCATGCGGATTGGACAAAAAATCCTTTGGACTAAATGTCGATAGAATGAAATGTCCTGTGGACGAAAAATCCGTTGGACTAAATGTCTTGTGGACGAAAAATCCGTTGGACCAAAAGTCGATTGGACGAAATGTTTTGTGGACGAAAAATCCGTTGGACGAAATTTCTTGTGGACGAAAAATCTGTTGGACCGAAAGTCTATTGGACGAAATGTCTTGTGGACGAAAAATCCGTTGGACGAAATGTCTCGTGGACGAAAAATCTGTTATACCAAAAGTCTATTGGACGAAAAATCCGTTGGACGAAATGTCAATGGACGAAATGTCTATGGACTAAATGTATGGACAAAATGTCTTGGACGAAACGTTACCCGGCCACACCGGTGACACCCACAGTGAGCAATTACAAAGCACTTGATTATCACAAAAGGAATTCATGTTTCCTTTATCAAACCTAAACATAACAGATTTATTCATTTTAGGTTGCCAAACAGCATTAATGAAAACTCCACGCAAATGTTCTGGCTTCTTGAAGCAGAAATCCTTGGTATGAAGTTGATCTCACAGACATTGGACGATAATACCAGGAGAGAAAGTTATTGGCAAGCGAAACATTCTAGCGTGCTGCTTGGGTCAACGGAAGGGGCATGGGGAGGGAGAACAAATGTCACGTTCCTGTCCAGAAGTGAGTAAGCGAAACCTTTCGTGTAAGTTGGGTGACCTATGTTGTCGATTTTGCATTTCAAGAATTAAATTCGCTCATTCTACCAGGATATGGTATAGTTCTTTTTCTTTTGTTAGAGTCATGTTTTATTAAAATCAATTAATTGTATTGGTGGTGAATAGTTTTATTGTATTCCATTTCTTCTCTAAGATTTGTCTCAAGGCGAAAATCTGGCCCATCTACTCTAAATCCACATTGGTGATCTCCAATGATTTCATCTACGTATAGACTTAGGCGAGTTAGTAGGATATTACTCAGTACTTTGTAACATGTTGGGAGTAATGAGATTCCACGGTAATTATTACAGTACGATTTATCGCCTTTTTATAAACCGGAACTATTATTGAGGTTTTCCATTCCTTTGGAAGCTTCTCCTTTCTTCATATAGCATTTATAAATTTATGCACTTACTTACTTAATGACGTTCCTCCCGCTTTAATTAATTCGGCTGGAATGTTGTCTCTTCCTGGTGACTTGAAAATTTTCAATTTTATATACCGACATTGCGATCTCGATCTATCTAGATTCGGGTACCCACGATTCTGCTGTATAGAATTTAAATTTCTCTTATTTTCCCGTTGTATACATTAAGAAGTTTGTCGAAATAATTTTTCCACTTCTAATTATCCCTAATCTAGGCTGGTAACCTTTTCTTAACGAGATTACCCCTTTGTACAGATCTCGTATGTTATTTGTCTTCCCGTTTTCCTCTATCTCGTGAACCTTCTGCGTCAGATATTCTCGCTTTCTGTCTCTGAACCCCCGTGTGGCGTTGTGTTTCGCGTTTCTATAGTGGTTGGTATTTGCTTCGCTTTTATTACTTAGCTATCGTTTCCTTGCTTGTTTCCGTTCCTCATGAAGCTTGAGGCATTCTTCATCAAGCCAAGGCTCGTTTTTCTGCGACCCACATCTTTCACCTTCAAAACTTTTGGACTCTTCCATTCCTGGCCCCGTTTCCAATCTTGGCTGTATGAAAATATCTACAAAGGCACATCACATACTTACAAAGAAAACCCAGCCGAGTACTGTTAGGCTGGAAATTTTCCACTGCTACATCCTGCGCTGGTGAACAGATAATTCAAGAAATTGACAAAATCCCAGCCTTCCACGTTCTTAAGACAGATATGAAATACTGAAATAGTTGATAAATTGATAAAAGAAATATTCACAATTTAAACTTTGATATTATGTATAACACTGAAATTCGGAGGTATGACAGCTATACCTCTCTCACACACAAGTAAATCTGTACTTATCTAATACACGCATACATTATAACATCTTACATTAACAAATTTATACCTTGATTATAGAAAAATAGAGATAGAAGATAGTAGTGTTATGGTCGACCATTCGAAGGTGGGGGGAGAAAGAAATCAGAAAGAAATTTCCTTATAACTTACATGAATTTACATATACATAGATTAAATAATTACAAAATAACATAATGATATGCATATAATCTAGTTTACATATGGGCAAAAAACTGGGGCGTATCACGCCAATTTATCAACAGTTTCAAATTAGAAATAGCCAATTTAGGATCTATGAAGGGGATGTGTCATTAGAAAAGTCTCGGTAAGACGAGTTCAATGATGAATAGATTAGGTCTGTTAGTCCGTTTTCAACTCAGGAACTATTAGATTACGAAGTTGGTTGAGGTGTTGTTAGAAAGGTCTCCGCAAAAGTTTATCAACGACATATAGGTAATCCAAATTGGACATTCGATGCTTAATCCTTGGAGTAACACATATGCACAGTTCCCGACTGGGCTATCTCCTCATTTTTTAAATAAGCTTTTCTTGAACTTCACTTGTTAGTTAGAATGAAATCTTGTAACGTAGTTTTTACAGACTTCAGCATATCACATCTACTTAAAACTGTCCACACATAATTATGTACTTCCGATGACAATACACTATTTTTATATTCCGGGTCGGGTGTATTCCGCTCCCAGATGTCTGTTGTCATCTTCTTCAAAAAGTCTATTTTTCAAATTGCTTCCATATGTTGGACGTATCCGCACCAAACTTAGTATAGACATTAATCGACACAATAGGAAAATAGTATGGCTGTCCCCGTTTCCAAGCACCCCAGTTGCCAGAGATGCCAACCTATTCAACTTATTTTAAAATTCAACTTATACAAATCTGCACGTGCCCATTGATTTATACAAAATTTTGCATTTGGTACTGGGAGAAGTCATAAAGTTAATTCAGACACATCAGTTCACAGTGTTCCAATTAAATGTTTCAAATTACCGTAACATGCACGAAATTTTGAATTTGGCTACTGGGACAGAACATAGTGGTATTCCGGGAAGCCGCACCATTGTTGGCAAATCATGCCGTTCAGAAAGAAGAACACTACCAATGACATTATCGATGAAGAGCCGATCGTCTGTCTAAAGAAGGCGATAGACAAGCCTTCAACCGTCAAGAACCATACTTCAGTTAAAATCACAGTTCATCACGGCCAAGGAGGAACACTGGAGACGATGGGCAAACCTCTCAGGCCAAAGGCACACCAAGACGATAATTAAGGAAACTCGTCACGACAAATTCTCTAATACATTTACACAGGGAACAAGGAAGGTGATTGGATTACTAACTGGATATGATCCGTTAAGGAAACTTTTACAAACAATGGGGTTATAGTGCGGACAGTTATCGAAACAGCAAAACACATACTTCTCTACTGTTCAGCTCTTGCGAGAAAGAGATATAAACTCTTCACGGAGAACAACCCACTGGATACAGAACTCACTAACTTTATTCCGAAAGCCCTGAAGCTTTCAGAAGACCTAGAACTAAAATAAGGTTAGACGCGGGAGCGCACGAAAAGCCTTATTGGCTGAAGTGCCAAGCTAATTCTCCAAAGAATAAATCAATCAATAATTAAAGTGTACTAAAAATAAACTAAATAATATTGATGCAGGCTTAAAGGGCCTGAACTACTTGCCTACCAGATTTCCGTCATAAAACTGAAACTAAATGCATGGGGCGTACATATTGAAATGTAACAAGATGAAGTCAAGGGAAAATTATGCCCTTCAGTAATTAATTTTTGCATAGCTGCTAATATTCAATATTTACTCTCCACGCTTTTATTTTTAGTCATATGTGGAAAATCTTCATAGGTAGTCATTTAGGCCAAATTATTTTTGCTTTTTATTGCATTTTAATAAAGCAAGGGATTTTTTCTAAGGCAGTAACTTAGGCTAGTATCAAAACTAATTTTATCTTCTTAGTACATTTAATATAAGCTTGCTTTTTATCTTTTTTTATTTTTAGCTATAAATTATTTACTATATTTACCCATAAAGATAAAATTGTATAAATTTGAAGCTGCCTTCTTTCTGCACAAGGGTCTTGTTATTGCGAGAATCGTACAATCTTTCCATTTGTATGAGATTCCCATCATTTTGTCACAAAACTAATGCGTTGGCAACCTTGGTTCAAGACACTTGCATGTATGTAGATGGACAAGACAGCTGCAACGATGTAAACTGGCCGAGAAGATGATATAAAAGAAAAAGAAAGAAAGATATCTAAAATTTTTGTGATTCAAATTGCTCAGCTGCTTGTAACTGTATTAATCCCAGCTCAGAACAGTTGGTGAAGAAATGAATGACTCGTTCATTCATTCCGCGTCACTTGCTTTGAATGCATCCATCGCCTTTGCTCTTGCATCTACCCCTGCGAGACAGTAGAATAATGGCACGCAACGTGCTATTGCATTGTAGATCTGATCACGAACGAGATACACTCCCCAAGAGAATCAGACAGTGGAACGTGTTAGTACATCAGCAAACGTACTACATCAAGAAAGACATTTGAAGATCACAAGGAAAAATATGTTTTGTCCATTTTACGCAAAATTGAGATCCATCAGTTAGCTCTTTAAAGGCCCTTTTTACTAGTAAGCTATAATGCATAAAAATAACATGCATAGTCCGTCTACCTTTAAAACGCTCTGCTGTAAAATCAATAAAATGGACAAATCACGTTCTTTCCCTGTGGTCTTCATTTAGTAATGCAGATAAGGCTATTCGATTTGAAAATTTTAAATCGAAAATCGATTTCTTGAATAATCGAAATCGGTTTCGATAAATTTTCGATTAAAATCGAAAATGATATTTTTCATCAAAAATCTAAATCGATTTTTGGATTAAAATATTATATTTTGAATTAATCAAAGTACGAATTTTATATTTCAGGTAGAAATCCTGTAATTCCAAGACAACTTGTGTTAAAATTAAAATTCAGTTTTTCTAGATTTAGGGGAGGGGGAAGTAGAGTTAGGATTGTCCGTTGAAATTAAGAGTTACCCGTTATTCTGTTTCAAATGTCCTCTAACTGTTTCAAGTTTTATTAAATCCGAACTTCTTGCTGCCACACACTAAAAAGTGTAAAGTTTAAATGAATATTAATAAAAGCCGCGTTTTCTTACGTTACATACAATATAAAGAGTTAATTTTACACATAGTTCTCAAAACGTTCGAAAACAATTTTAGATTTAAATCTATTACTTTTAGGATCAATGTTAAAATTATATCCACACAAACATTTTTGAATAAAGTCAGTCAACTTAATTGCATGGGAATTTCAGTAATTCGACAGATCACAGAGCCGTCCTAAAACACTTGGCTTAGGTGATCGAGTCCGAGTCGTTCCATGTGGTCTCTCTGCTGAACAAACACCGTGTGCGAGTTTTCTCGGGGTTTTCCTGTTTCCTCCTACTTTCTTCATTGAACCAATTATCTCACCATCGTCCATTTGGTCTGGCCAAAGTTCCCTATAAACCTTAAATAAAATTCAAATTTAAATTGATAAAAAGTGGATTATTTAGTTAGAAGTCCAGGGTGTTATCGACTGGACCAAGCTGACAATCAAAGAAATCACATCAACAATGGCCTACGCCTCATTTTAAGTACTTCTCGTTTTATCAGTTAGGGATCAAAATCCCCATTAATTAAGAATACGAGAATAGAATAGATCTCGTATATCCTATTTCTACGAAAATAGGCGATCTTGATGGTGGCAGATGCTAAAATAAATGTTACCAAATGATTTATAAAATTGTATATACAACCGGATATGTAAACATATGGCATTTGAACTTGAGTGACTTTTAACTAAGCAAGATTACGTTGAAAATTACTCTATGCAACAGAATAACTTTGAATTATTCCACATTAAAGTTTATTTATATGTAAAAGGTAATTTTACATACAAGTTTCTTTCGAATTTAGATTTCATTCATCTGAATGAAAGTTTTTTTTTTTTTAGTGATTGTATAGGCATTTTAACGATGGTTAAACTGTTAAATTTAACCCCGGCGTTAACAACTTATTTCAAAATCATGACGTTTTGAAATCGGAGTGTAAACCTGAATCATGCAGAGAATAATTTTTAAATTCATATAATTTTTAAATAGTTTCACATTTCCCTTCCTCTTTTGGAAATCTAACTTTCTATTTCATTCATTTCTCAATCACATTACGTCTGTGAATTTTTGACCAAAACTTTCGTTATTTCAAAAGTCTTTACAGGTTGGTGATGTTTTCACAAAAAAAGTACGTAGTTCGCTATGAGTGAAAACAAGGAAAGTTTTCATTATAGGCATTGCATACTCTCTTGCAATAGACAAAACAAGATATTCTTCAAAGATAATTTTCTATTCACAAGTAGAACGAAAAAGTGAACTTTCGATTCAAACTCAAGAATTTGGGTTCAAACTAGGGCGAACAAGTAACAACAAAAAATTATCATTTGTTTGACACCATTTTGCTACATCGCTTGTAAAGTAAACAATTACCAAGCTTAATATCTGCATATGTTTTTCAAATAAGCTTAAAAATACTCATTGCAAGATAATGAGTCACTTCAGGTAGGCAAGTATCTAGAAGTTAGTTTTAGGCAGGGCTTGGATTGGCGAAGATGGAGGAATTTCTCCTCCTGAAAACTTCGCTGCCCTCTCAATAAAGTCCTCTTGACTCTTCTTGCCTGTTGGATTGGGTCCCAGTGAGAATGCCCACCGATCAGAACACCTACTTGTTGAAACGGTCAGAACGTCCACCAGCCATAACTATAGCTAGACTAATAAGTCATTTTTTAGAAAATATCAGAACAGTAACCGTTGCATTAAATAACTATTAAAAATAACAGGTTAAAATTTCCCCTTACAACTGGAGTTATTTATACTCAACTTAAAGAAGCAGTATAAAAATACCATTATAAATCTACTTATTATAGCCTGTTATATGTGCAGTATTATTTGGGTAATATTATGAGTAGTTCTTCATCGAGGCATTTTCATCTTAAGCTAATTTAGTGAAAGAATCTTAACATGATGTTCAAATACAGTACTTTTGCTAGAACAGTATGATGAGACAGAATGAATTTACAAGAAAGTTATGTACATGAAGTCGCTGAAAAAAATCATTCGTCCTTGTGTTTCCAGCAACATACTTAACTGCACGCTTGGCTGAGTGCAACTCTGTTAGAATTAACGGCCTGAGCCTTAGATGCCTAAAGGCCATAAATAAAATTCCAATTCAAATTCTGGCAGAAATACGTCCAAATTCTAAAGGAGATTAAGATTTTTCTTGCAACTTACCCATAGTTAAATGAAATAAGTTTCGGACAGTTATAAAGTGAACTACTCTACCTACCAAGTCCTACCAGTGATCCATTTTTCTTCCTCGTATAAGCCTTCCAGGTATACCGTTTGTTGTTGTTACAATTAAAGTGCCGCTATTCACGGCGGTCCAGCGCGGGCTGTAATCAACGTATTACATTGAAATCCGGTAAATATGCTAATGAGACCATGCGGAAGCTAGTTACGCTGGAAAAAAATATTTGTTCCAATTTCCGCCAACAGGAGAAAATGTGGCGCTGTACAGGCCGTAACACACGCGAGCTAACACTTCATATACACACTATCGCGTGAGGAGCAGCATGGCTATTGACCGTGCACTGTTAGTAAAATTGGTCTATCAGAACGGAAGCAATTACAGTGCAGCATTGAGGGAATATCGACGTCTGAAAGGAATTAGAAGAGGACCGATATCAAGAAATGGCTTAAAGAAGATGCTACTGAAATTCGAGACAACGGGTGATTTGAGTGTGGCTCCAGGAAGAGGACGACGACCCATCCCAACGGAGGTTGTTGAAGAGGTTGCTGTGGTTGTTGTGGACCACGCAGCACGTGCTCCATATTCCGCTACCAATGCTCGGGTAGTGTTACGGGAATTGGCCATCCCATGGGCAACTGTGAGGAAAGTTCTTAGGGGCATTTACACTGGTATCCTTACAAGATTCACACTGTACAGCAACTGAAACCTCAAGATCCGCAGCAACGCCTTGCGTTTGCCCTTCGGTTTTTAGCACTGATGGAAGTGGATGACATGTGGCCGTGGATTATCATGTGGACTGATGAGGTGCATTTTACACTAGAGGGTGCAGTGAACACTCACAGCTGTCGGGTATGGGGCTCGGATAATCCGCATGTTGTGCAGGAACAGCCCTTATACTCTGCGCACGTGAATATGTGGTGTCGATTCACAGGAACGTTCATTATTGGCCCGTTTTTCTTTGAGGAGATAACACCAAGGATTTGTCACCTGTACCGTGACATCGGCACGTTATAGGGACCTTTTAGTGCGACATGTGATTCCTGCGTTACAGGAACGAAATTGTTTGGAGACTACTGTGTTCATGCAAGACGAGACAATACAGCACATCGGTCGCTACTTGAAAGATCAGCTTCGTGAAACCACTGCGGATCGCATCATCTCCCGAGGATTTCCAGATGAGTGGCCAGCAAGATCCCCCGATCTAGATCCGTGTGACTTCTGGCTGTGGGAATATCTGAAAGCGCGGGTCTACCAGGGAAATGTACAGTCGCTGGCTGATCTCAAGGACAGCATAAGACGACATGTGGCAACAATTCCACCGGATATGCTGCGAACAACTGTTGCGCACGGCATTGTGCGGATGCAACATGTCGTCGATGTTTCTGGTGGACATATGGAGCATGTTATGTAAATTGTTCACTGTAACCGCAAATGTTAATAAAGTTCTTCCCATTGCACGTTTTCTTACCATTCACCTCTTGTTACCCTCACATTGTTCCTAAAGCTGTTCCCTTTGCACCATTTGTTACCATCAGCTGCCCTTCACCTTGTTTGCATTACATTTATCTCACATGGTTGACCCCTCCGCCTTAGATAATCGTCTTATCCATACATTCAGTATCATTTCCACGTGCTTCTTACCTGTACAGCGCCACATTTCCCTCGTGGCGAAAATTGGAACTAATATTTTTTCCAGTGTAACTCACTTCCGCAGGGTTTCATTCGTATATGTACCAAATTTCACTGTAATACGTTGATTACAGCCCGCGCTGCACCGCCGTAAATAGCGGAATTTTAAATGTAACCATCTGGTACTTGCGTAATATGTGATACTGCACACATAACAAGCTACAGGTAAATAAGTAGATTTATAATGGTATTTTTATACTGCTTCTTTAAAGTTGAGAATAAATAACTCCAGTTCTAAAGGGAAATTTCAATTTTAACCTGTTATTTACTTTGTCATTTTTAATAGCTATTTTGATGTAACGGTTACTGTTATAACCGTTTCTGAAAAATAGCTGTTTAGCCTAGCTATAGTTATGGCTAGCGGGTATTCTGATCGTTGTATGAGTGAGCGTTCTGACCGTTTTAACAAGTAGGCATTCTGACCGTTTCTATATTTGTGCCTTCTGATACTTTTGGTAAGCCTTGTTACCATTTTTACGAGTGGACGTTCTGACCGTTTCTGCATTTGGGCGTTTATTTCGTTTTGGTGGGCGTTCTGACCGTTTTTTGCAAGTGGACGTTCTGACTGGGACCCGTTGGATTCGCCGGTGAATGCTTTCCATAGAAAAATCACCGTTCTGCGATCTCATCGCCCAGCGAAAATATGTCAGTTCAAGCACTTGTTTTGGAAGGAGTCCACGGGCATTCGGAAGGGTAAGCCCAAGGTGTGTCTGGGAATAAAATGTAGTAAGCCCACAATTCTGCTAATTCTGCATAAAACTGAATTTTGGAGAGGGTCGGACTTCCTAGACCCACACTTTTAATATTTCACTGAAGTCAGGTGATGGACACTCCATATCATTAACAGTTTATGATATAACTTAATATTCGTGGTCCAATCTAACTTGAAAATCGAAGGGACGCCGGGAAACAGATTACCGATGTGTCCCGCTGCCGAGACTGCTTGCGAAATTTGTGGAATTCTCCGACCCCATTGCCGCTAGTTCTTTGCATCCAGAACCAGTAAGTAGCAAATAACTTTCTCGTAATGCAATCTCTTATTTCACAGTTTAATAAGCTATCATTATCACTATCCTTCTCTGAGCTACAAAACTATACTGCTGACCAGACTCTCACTTCCGAATACTGCAAGACACGATTTAAAAAAATAAATACTATAGTAGGGACCTACCCACATCTTCCGTTCAAAAGGTTAACCCTATAATCAAAGTTGAGTTCAAACAGACAAATGCCAGAGATGCTTAAGTATTGTAGATTCTCATATGAAGCTTCCAATAATAAAAGAAAGAAAAGAAGTAGAAAACAACAGCGAAGCCATTCAAAACGAAAGAAGTTCTACAAAATAAAAGGATAAAAATAATTTGATGGGCGGTAGCAGCACTAAAAGTTCTACGAAACTACATTTTAGAGAAAAATAGTTTGCAAAAGAAAACGAAAACGATTTTAATTGTTAAATGTCTGAAACGAATCGGAAAAATCTAAAACGATTTTAATCGAAAAATCAATATTAATCGACAAATCGAAAATCGAAAAACGATTTTAATCGGAAAAGTTGAAAATGGATTTATTTTCGATTTACTGAAAACGATTATTTAAAAAAAATAAAAGTGATTGTTTGATTTTGAAAAAAAATAATAATCGAATTTCGATACGTCGAAAATTGAACAGTCCTCATTGTGGTGTTCTCAAGGGTCACACTTTAAAAAAAAAAATAATAAGCGGCTTTGAGTACCTAACGTGAACACACACACAATACTGCTAATTTGAAAACGTATCGTCAAGTGCCGAAGATGACAGGATCTTCAAGTAGGTAATTTGCCATAATTTGCCGTTTCGAGGCTGTAAAGCCAAAATTGGGGAGTCAGCATGGTTTAAATCAAGTTCTCTCGGGTTTCCACCAATTTTAACCGTAATTTTTTTGAAGTTGGGGGCGTGTGTTCTACAATTTAGGGGACTGACACCTTCCATTATAGGGTCTGGCAGAATCCCTGCCTCGAATGCACATTAAGCTATACCTCTTGATCCTGATCTCGCGTATCTTTACTAATACTATCAGGTAGTTACGTCCCTCTTCTTAATCTACCTGTTCCTCTTACAATCATACCTTCAGTTGCATCCTTTAGTATATTCCCTTCACCAGCCAATTTCTTTTTCTCTTCTTTATTGACTCCAGGATTGTTCCTCGTGCAGCTGATTTCCTCCATGTCGCCGTTTGGAATATTTCCAATTTTATATTATCAGTAGGGCCCAAATTATTAGGTCTAACCTATTTTATTCCTTACTTGGCAACATCACTATTGTAACATATATTTTGGTTTCAGTCATTTCTTAGTCAAATGTGCGAATCTTATAGGTCCTAAAAACGCTAAAATGACTTAAGAATGTAAAAGAAGCTAATTTAAACATTTCAGACAAAAAAAGGTTGCTATTAATATATCAAACTCCTACCGTCAATAGAACAAACGTCCACGGATGTGCATTTGTTTTGCGTTTTCATTCACTGTTTGCTGTTTTCTTGCTGAACAAAATTCAATTTCAATTCTTGTTTTCGTTGGGAGTGTGGAAGTCTTGCAGAGTTTATAAGATAAGATAAAATGAATTTTATGGGCGGTAACAATTTGCAGAGTTTATGTACCGCATAGTTGCTAATTGCGTCGTAGTAAATTGTCTGCGTTAAAATATTAAAACTATTCATTTTAACACAGATTAACAAGTGATGCGGCTTTACAGACAAATTTGTTGCTGTGATTCAAAAGATTATGGTTTAAGATCTAATATGAAAAAGACAGCGAGGTTTATTTTTAGTATAGATAAATTATTTGAGAGTACTATTCCAAGTTCTGTTTTGTACGTTAATCTTTAAGTTAATATTGACAAAATAGGAAGTTGGAATATTGATTGTTTTCTTTTTGCTTTGCTTTTTGTTCAGTAAATCCTCAACATATCAAGGACAATGTGTTTGCAGTTGAAATTTATTTTCTACATTTTAAAACAAATATTTGTCAGCTTAATTCATGTATGGTAGAGCCAACTCTTCATAAAGCCTTCAACGATGTTTATAAAATCCGGGCTCTAATAGTTTTTTCCTAAAATCCACGTTTCGTCTCCATAGACCACAATATACAATTTTGTGTTATCAGTTTCCTTCATTCCTTGTTGCTGATTCTCCTACTTCGGTTTATTTTATTGCTGTAAAGAGGAAACTCGCTCATATAATACAAATGAGAGGCCGGGACTAAATTCACATTATGAGGAAGTAACTCTCCAAAAGTAGTTTCAGTAATCGAATCACTTTCATTTTCTTTCTTCACTTCAGCAGAACATATCAGGAAAGTCAGATTTTAATCTAATCTATAAGCTTCTATGGGATGAGTTAAGGGTTCACTTCCAGCATTAGGGTTAGCTATGCTATTTAACAGTTTTTTTTTGTCAAGAATTGTCGGTATAAGACGAAGAATAAAAAGAAGTGCCGGTATATCATGTACCGTCTCATTTCCAGCACTGCTTCCAGATTCATGCTGTATTAAGTTAATCGTCCAAAGTATTCGAAATAGTAAGTCCAACTGAATACTTACAAAAGTTTTTATTGAAGGTCTATAAAACTGGAAACCGTTGGTTGGTTCACTTAAACTATATTGAATGAAAATATTCGCAGATCCCATATATCTGGTGTAGTAAAAAGTAATCCATTATTTTTGCATGACATTGAAGGCTTGACTTACCATAGTTAGAATGATCCGATTTGGGTCACATATGTGCCGTTTTGTTCGATAACGTGTTGCCATTTGGAAGGTAATATCATGATGCCTCTCTCGTACAAGCTCTTGTCCCTATTGGCAAAAAATTGAGACAGTCGATTTTCACAAGCCTCTCTTGAAGCGAATTTTTCACCAGCAAACGTGTTCGCCATGGACAGGAACAGATGGTAATCACTCGGTGCCAGGTCCGGACTATAAGGTGGATGCATAAGAACCTCCCAACCAAGCTCCCGGAGCTTCGGGCGAGTCACTATCGATGTGTGTGGCCTGGCGTTGTCCTAGTGGAACACAACGCCTCTCCTATTGGCCAAAGCTGGGCGCTTCTGGGCGATTGCTGCCTTCAGACGGTCCAACTGTTGACAGTATAGTTCCGAGTTAAGGGTTTGGCCGTAGGGGAGCAGCTCATAGTAGATAATTCCCTGCCAATCCCACCAAACACACAGCAAAACCTTCCTGGCCGTCAATCCTGGCTTGGGCACCGTTTGCGCCGGCGCACCGCGCTTCG